>JNEM01010508.1:0-11533 GCA_000697335.1 Conidiobolus incongruus B7586 | reverse complement strand
TGATAATATTTGGACACCAGAACTTCAAATGGAATTTAGACTCCAGTTGGAAAAATTGGTGATATTTGACTATTTAATCAGAAACACTGATAGAGGCTTGGATAATTGGATGATCCAATATAATCCACATAATTTGGACCATGAATTTGAAATCAATCCTTTTGACTCTTCTATATTACCAAAATCTACCAAAGCCATCAATATTGCTGCAATCGATCATGGCTTAGCATTCCCTCACAAGCATCCTGACAATTGGAGATCTTATCCTTATGGCTGGCTTTCCCTTCCACAGTCCCTAATTAATCGACCCTTCTCACCATCCATCAGAGCTTATTTCCTTCCCTTACTCAGTTCAGCGAGATGGTGGCAACAGACCATATATGATCTAAGAAAATTATTTGAAATTGACGAAGATTTTAATGAAGATATGTTCCAAGCCCAAATGGCGGTCCTAAAAGGCCAAGGATGGAATATTGTAGAATCTCTCAAACAACCTGAGGAAGGACCTATTGAGTTATGTAATAGAACTCCAGCAATCGTTTGGGAAGAAGCTCTCGATCCTGCTGCTTCACCCGTTCTTTCTTCTCCTCCTCCTGATTCTACTAATCAAACTAGACTTGTCGAACAAGGAGCGGATCCTTCCAATTTCGATTGGCCAGATCCATTCTCGGAACAGTGGATTGCATTTAACAAAGTATCACCAAACAGAAGAGTTAGAAAGAGACTTAAGAAGTTGACTAAAAAGGCTTGGTTCCGATCATGCTAAGCATTTATCCAAACTACCAACAATCAAATTATCAAAAACATTTAATTATATATTGCATTAAATTACTTTACATATTTACAACAAATCATTTATATTTGAAATTTGGCAATTTATAATTTCAAATATTATTTCATATAATTTAATGATTATTAAAATTAATTCAAATTTTCAAATCTAATCACAATTTTTATTAATTAAGGTCTTTAAATCTAGAGTGCGATTTTAATTGATTTTCATAGTTATATTTAAAGAATTAAAATCGGCTTAGTAAAATTTAAATGATTGATATGAACAATTAATCAATAATTTTTTATCAAATAATTATGAATTTTTTAAGAAAAATACTATCAATATGTATGCAACTAGGGCATTGGCATATTCCTTCTATGATATGGGTAATTATTTTGGTTTAAATTGCTGGGAGGGATGAATTGATCTGGAGTTGGCATCATCATAGGGGGGTTTGGAGGAGGTGGTGAGAATCCAAATTGAGGAGGGTTCACATACCCTGTAGAATTTGGACGAATAAATTGGTTCATAGGCGAGAAAGCTAATGAATCGTTAAAGTTGGGCATATGGGCTGAGTGGGTATAGCCGTGATGAAGATGGGCTGGGCGAAAAGGCGGTGGTGATTGATACGGATTATGAGCATAGCCAGGATTATGATGCTGCTGGATTGGAGATGTATTTACATAAGGAGGATGGTAAGAATAGTTGCCTTCAAAGTGTGTGGGTTGAGGAAATGATGAAAGAGTAGGAGGTGGTGGTTGGTAAAATTGTTCTGGAGAAGGCATTGGGGAAAAGCTTTGAGGTGGATGTTCATTTGGATGTGAATATGTAGAGTTTGGACAAGAGCCTTGGTTTAGATTCGGTGAGTAAAGACTCGTAGGTTGAACTGAAGGTGAAGTATGATTTGGAGAATATGAACCTAAATGTTGAATTGGCGAACTAGGGTGAGACAGTGAATTAGGTGAAGGTGCTTGGTTTTGAGAGCATGGTGATTGTGATTGATTGTTAATCATGGCAGGTGGGTTCACAGGAGATAAATGTGGGGAAACATGATGATTATTAGGATGAGATTGAGCATTGGGTGAAAATAGACCTTGATTTTGGATGATAGGATTGTTATTATCAGCTAAAGAAGGAGGATGTAGTGGTTGGCTTTCAGGTTTGGATATGTGGTTATAGGAAACTTGAGTGGTGTCAGCATTCTGATTATTGTTCTGATGTGGAATATTGGATGCATTTTCATTGGAGCTTTGGGAAATCATACTGTCATTAGCTATTGAAGAGCTGTTAAATAGTTGATCTTTGACTCCTATATTTTCAAGTTTGGGCTCATGAGTAGCTATAATACTGTCATTAGTTGACTGGGGTGGAGTGGTGGCGGGAATTTCATTGAGGTTTTCAGTGATATTATTATTTCCTCCAATTGATGTAGTGAAATGAGCATCCTGGCCCTGAGTTCCAGTGCTTTCAAGTTTTAGCTCATTGGTACTAGCGACTGGCGTGGTATTATGATTTTGGTTGATAGACTGAGGTTGAATATCAATTGGTTTCTTATCGTTGATTTGGCTCCTATTATTCTGATTATTAATTGAAGGTGTGTGAAGAGGTAATTGGCTCTCAGCACTATTGTTCTCAATTTCTGGTTTATGACTAATTGTATGCTGTGTTTCTTGATTATTAGGCTCAGAGGAAATATCTTTTTCCTCATTTGAAATTTTAAGTTCGCTCATAGTTTGGGCTAGATCTGATGTAGCTTCAGTTGATTTGACTTCCAATTGCTGAATATCAGGTAGTTTTTGAGATTGTTCTGATTTATATTGACCTTGATCATCCTTTGATTCCAAAGCAGAAGTTATAGTCTGATGAGTCGAACTTGCCTCAATTGTCGATACTTGAATAGATTCATTTTTGCGCTTGGAAGCTACTTCGTCAATGTTCGAGAATGATTCGTTCAAAGGAGAAGTTGGAGATAATGGTAAAGTTTCGGTAGGAGGTAATGGTGATAAGGTATTCAAGTCTGGTAATTGATTAAAGGGAATTTTCAACACATTTTCTAAAATATTCTGAACTTCGATAATACTCTCGTCTAAACCTTGCAATAGGAAGTAAAATTCTCTTTTAATATTATCTTCTGATAGACCAAGTAATTGATTTAAAAATCCTCCTTTGGTATCTTCGACAGGATTAATATATTGGTAATTAGAATCTAAACTTGCTAAAAATCCAATTAGAGTATTTGAGGTCTGTTTAGAATTGAATTTTGAAGGATCTTTATTATAATAGTAGCTTAAATAGTCTATTGTTTTATTTCCTAATTCTACTTTACGGTGTAATTTAAATATTATAGTTTTTAAAAATGAATTTTGAACTTCACAATTTAAGATTTGCCTTGCAACCAGCTGTATTTTTTGTATGCATACATTAACACTCATTTTTATATTAACTTTGAATATTTTAGTTTTTACGTTTAAGAAAGCTTGGATAAATTTTAATCTAAACCAATTTTATAAAATCTACTCTTGATTTACTTTTTTAAATCAAATCTCTAAATTGGTATGAATTCATTTTTTACAATTATGTCATTCAAAATAAATATTTAATTTATTATTTACTGTATGCAAATTTGCATTATTATTAAATTCGTAATACATCTGGATTTCACAAGTTTAAATTTCATTACTTTTAGTATGATTCAAAAATAACATTTCAATATATATATATATATATATATATATATATTTGATATATAATAATGGGTATTATACACAAATTAATTCAGAAAGGAAATTCACTTTTGCAAATATTAAAACGGGTTTTTTGATAGCACAGTTAACCATATCAGTTATTAAATTTTTATTATTATATTCTTTTAATATATTTATTTAAAAAGTTATATTTGGCAATGATAGTAAAAATAGTGTAGCTTAGAAGATTAAAGAATGACTTTAAGTAATAAGAGCATAAAAATTTTGTTAAATAGTAAAATATCATTATTTGATAATTATAGCTAGAAAATAATAGATATTTGTAAAATTATAAAATAATAAGTAAAATCAAAAAAGGAAAAGAAGAATCATAGGTATGTTACAAATTGAAGTATTTTTTATAATAAAATCAGATTTTGATAAAAAATTTGAATATTAAAATTGGTAATTGATTTTGAATAGTAAAGTATAATGAAGAATAAAAGACTTTAATCTCTCAGTATTGCTGATAATATTATTATTTGGTTTATCATTAAATAGCAATCATTTTTAAACAGCTATTAAGAATCAAATATCAAATACCAAATATGATTGATTGATGTATTAAAACTAATAGTCTCCTTGTTTAATATTACTTGACTTATACTTACCACAAGTTCTTTACTCCATTTGTTTATTTTAATATTAAGAACTAAAAGTACTGATCTTAATCTACAATTTATTGAAAATAAATTAGATAAATTGTGATCTTTGAACTTGTTTTTGAATAATGCGAAATTAATTAAAATAATAAGGATTAGTATGATAAAAATAAGCTAAATTCTAAAAGAATTGAATTTTTAACTTTTAATATATTCTATATAATTAATTTAATATTCCTTTAAGAATCAATCTTAGTGATAAAATATTTTTTTTTCAAATTATATTAAATCTTAAATTTATTTAATAAAATATTTTATTTAGTTTTTGACAGCTGTAACCACTGAAGGAAATAGGTTTTAACAGCTTAAACGGGGAATCACCAGTAGTAAACAATAGGTTGCCACGAAATTAGGGAAATTAATGAGGTTCACCAAATTACGTAAAATTGGCTTACTGCGAATAAAATAAATATTCAATACATTTGTGAGAGTTAAGAGAAAAACTTAGAGACTGAATAATCTTGGAAAGACGAGATTATTAAGTGATAGGTTTAACCAGTTCATGAAATGAGGTACCTCCAATGTGATTTATTGAATCAGTGTGGTAATTGGAGTTTCTTGCGTGGTGGACAAGGTTATTCCCCATCATTTATCTATTATGAAATCCAATTATTATTCCTTGTTTATTTTTAATCATTTTATTAATATTAATATCACAACTATCTTTTTTAAATAAAATTAGGTTGTATATTGTATTCTATCATTTACTAACTCTAATTATCATAAAGAGTCATTTGCCTCCAAAAATATTAAAAACCATCATTATTAAACTTTATATTAATTGTGATTTCTTTTAAATGCAAAATTAATCTTGTTAAAAATCTAGTTCTTTAAATTCTTATTTATAATCCTTTGTTTATAATAATTATTAATTGACTAAGCAATTTATACTTTTGAAGTTAATTTAATCATTTATTAGATTTAATTTAGCTAATTAACATAGCCCCTCTTTTTCTTTCAATATCTTAATATTTTTCTTTGATTATTGTTAATCATTACTATTTTCTAAGATTTAAGACTATTTTTAGCAATACTATATCTTTAATAATATTATCTAATATGTTTTTTGATATAGTTATATTATCTAGTTTATTTTGATTCTTAAATAAACTTATATATTTAATAAATAGCTTATGTAACTATTAATTTAAGCCTTCCTCTATACTATAATGGTTTTATCACCTAATACTTATAAATATTATTTTATGTAAAGTAAATAAAAGTATATTATTAATGAGCTTTCTCTCAAAAATAACTAGTTAGTGAAATATTTTAAATAATATTAAAAGAAAAAGATATAGTTAAAATATAAAGGATAAAATAAGTTTTTAATATAAAATATTAAATTAAATTAATTTATATTAAATATTATTTTATATTTTTAATAATAGGAAATTTTTATAATTAAAAATAAATAAACATTTTAATATATAATATATAAAAATAAATATATAATATAAATTTAATAGTTTTTTTTATTATTAATAATTTTTTATTATACTTTTAACAAACTTTTAATATCTAAAAAATAATTTTTTTTATTAAAAACTAAATTTAATATTTTATAAACTAATTAAATTTTCTTATAGGAATTTTTTTTCTTATAAGCTAGTTTTCTAATTACCTAAAGTAATTATAATTATTTAAGTTATAATTTAAAGAATATACTAGATATAGTAGTTTTTTCTAGTTATTTTTAATTAAAAAGCTTTTTATAATGTTAAATTTATATATTTTATAATTATCATGTAAAATAATAGGTTTTCTTAAATTATATTGAGAATACTAATTAAAAATACTATTATTTAAAAAAACAATATAAAGTTTACTATTAATTAATTTTCCTTTAAGAATTAAATAAAAGTAGTGTATATTATTATAATTTACTATAATAATTAACATTCATTTATTAATAAAATATTTATTTAAAAAGATTTGTAAAAAAAGTTAATTTAACTTAATTTAATATTTTGATTTATGTTTTAATAAAAGATTATATATAAAGATTTAAAATTCATCAATTATAATTATTTGTTATAAAAGTTTAAGCTTCTAATAATATTTTAATAAGTTTTGTTTAATAATAGCTATTTTAATTATTTTTTAAGCTTTAGTTAAATTATAAGATATTTATTTTATATTTTTATTTAATAATTTAAGTTTAAACATTATTATATATAAAATACTTATAAAACTAATATTAAAATGATTAGATAATTTTTAATTAAAATAAAAAAATGCTTTTTAATTTATTTTTTCACTTTATTAACAATTAAAAAATAATAGTTAAAGTTAATCTTTTAAATTTTAACAAGTTTTAAATAGTTTCTCTTTTAACTTTAAATTAATTTACCTAATAATAAACTGTTAATTTAAATAATACTTCCTTATAAAAAACTACTTGTAAATTTTAAATAATATTAAAAGGCTTATGGTTAAGTTTTATTAATATTAAAATAAAAAGCTTTTGATGATTATTATTTAGTTTAAATATAATTAAATTAAATAACTAATTTTAAAAAGTTAATCTTTTAATCAAAAAAATTATTATATATATATATATATTAAAAATATATAATTTCCTATTAATTTCATATATATTTATTTATTTCAAATTAATAATATATTTGAAAAATCAGAAATTAAAAAATTTCCCATTATTTTAAATTTAAGATAATAATATATAGATAATAAATTAATTTTTAATTAATAAAATATTATTATAAAATATTAATAATAATGAGAAAAACTGTAAAGTTTTTTTTCAATATTATTTCATAATATAATTTTTTTAAAAGGTTTAAAATGAATTAAAATTTAATAAATATATTAATAAATATTATAGATTTGTATTTATTTTTGATTTATCAAAAATAATTATTAAATTTGCTTTTTTTATTAAAAAAATATAAAATATACTAAGAGAGTTGGTATATCATAGAAATTCTTATTTGATATAAATGAAGTTAATGTTAATTCCTCTTAAGACTTGAAAATATTTCTCTGATATATAAGAACTTTTTTTAATAATAATATATATAAATATTACAATTAAGTTTTCTACTGAGATTTGTTATTTATCAGACAAAATAAAAAACTTAATATTTAATTAATATTATTATAGAAGTTGCTTGAATCTATTATCAATAAATAACTAGAAAAATAGGAATGAACGAATCAATATTTTTTTATTTCACATTCGAAAAATTTATAGAGTATTAATTATCTTCAAGGTAAGCTGTGAAATATTAAATAATATATCACTATAAATATATTTTCATTATAATTAATAAAATTTACATGGACTCTTTTATTCATTATAATATAGCTATTATATTTAAAGCTATTTAATATTTTATTATTTAATAATCCATAAAAAATATTTTTCAAAGGTAATATTTGAAATTAAAATAATAAATATAATGATATTTTAATAATAAGGTATATTTAATTATATATAATATAATAAAATTCAAAAATTTTCAAATTATTTGTTTTAATATTAAAATTTAAGGAAAGGAATATAATTTTTATTTTTAAATATAAGTTAATATATTTATATTTAAAAAAATGATTAATTATATTATTTTTCTACTTCAGAAATATAGTTTAAATTGATAGTAAATTGAATTAAATAAATAGAAATAAGATTTCGTTTTTTGGCATTTAATATTAATTAATATTTTCCAAAATTCTATTTTCTCCAGTTTAAATATGACTATAATATATTATTTTGATTTAATTATATTAAAGTTGATCAAAATTTAAAGTTTTAATTAGCTCAATAGAAAAATACTAGTGTATTTTGAAACTCAAAATTACAAATTAATACAATAGTTGATTTTTGGTTTTACAAATTGCATATTGAATTAAATTTGCTATTAGGATTTTAAAATTTCTGAGCACTTCCTGATTCATGCATTGAATGTTTTTGATAAATGTATCTTGAAATTCTTTATAGAAACATAAAAATATGTATTTAAATGAGTTATTGTAATAACGCTTTTAATATAAACTGAATATTTTAAGAGGTGGATTATTAGCATAATGATATTAGAATGACAGAATATATATATTCCTATAATAAAAAAATTGAGAATTGATAAATAAAATTTGAATCAAATTGAAAATTTCGGTTGAATTGTCACAATTTTGTAACTTTTTAGTTAAAATTTTTAAACCAATTCATATTTTAATATTATTCGATTAATTAAATATTAAACTTTTTCTAATAAAAAATTAAAAATAATATTTATTAGTTTATATTTTTATACATTTCATTTTTCTACTCTATCAACTATAGTATTCAATATATATTGAAATATCAATAATCATTAATTTAAATTAAATAGGTAAATTATTGAAAAAAATTCACTTTAAAATTTTAATATATCATGTAAAAATTATATCCAATAGATGTAATTGTTTCAATTTTCATCCGAAATTTCACCATGATTTTAAGAGATCCAGTAATAAATGCTATATTGATATCCTAGACCACATATATAAAATGCAAAATCAATTTTAAATTATTATCCTTTACTTCTTAAATTTTCTTTTAAAAATATTATCAACCAATTTTAATATATTAAATAATAATGAATCAATTTAGAACTATAAGTCCTATAATTAATAGATTATCTTACAATTTGACCAGTATTAGGAAAATTCACAATAAACAATACGTTTTGGACGATAACTACTGTAAAAGTTTAGTCAATTCTTTACATACTATTGAAGGTGATTTACCGTATTTAATATTAGTAAGTCTTAAAATTATTATAGTTTACATATAATAATAACTTGTTCTAGTCGGGAGCTTTCAACAGTAAAAACTTACCTAAGTTTGTTGGTAAATTAACTGAAATTTATTTAAATGAGCAAAGTGAACAAGATAAACAAATTCAGTTCATTTTACGTATGAGGGAAACTTTATTGAGAGCTGCTGTAGTTGGAGGCTTCCCTAGAGTATTTTGAAAAGTTTTTTGATAAATTATTATTAATTTTTTGATTAGGTTATAAATTCTTTTGGTGAAATATTTAAAGTTATACCTAAAGATATTCAGGATTTATTACCTAAGGATAAGATAAGGTAAATCATATATTCAATAAAGTATTATCCATTTCAATTACTAAAACTTTTATTCTCAGAGATATTACTCAACCTATTCAAAATTTCAACTATATTGGTAATAAAACTTTTGAAAGAGTTTACAAGAAAAATAGTAATTAATAATTTACACATTTTATCTTACAAAAAATTAATCAAATTTGATTTTTAGCTAATAAAATTCTGAATAATATTATTAACTTCTCTCCAGATTTCTTACAATTTGTCATATTCAGTAAGTATTTGATTTCAAAATAATTGATCATTTCAAACTAATTAATTTAATTAGATTATGGTCATATTTTGGGAGAAGAGAAGTATATTAAACTTTGGGAAAATGAATTAATTTTAGTTGGTTGTCTATTCCCTTTAAATGTCCCAGCCCAGTTAAAATCCCATTTAATCGGATCAAGAAATGTTGGAATCAATCAAGAAACTATTGATAATGTTCACTCTGTTTTACAAAAATTATAAAATTTTATCTATATAATATATAATATAAATTGTATAATTTTTATTAAATTAATAATCTATTATTTATAAAAAGGTCAAAATATCTCGTTTGCCCTTCATAACATTTTCTATTCTATCAGTACCAACAACTCTCTCCAATTTAAGTTGGTCGAATTGAGTCACCAAACTCAAACTAAAATAGGGATATGTATTAGCTTTAATATCACTGTGAATTAATTTCATTTCAGGAGGAATATCAATCATATTAATTATTTCACTGTAATAATGGGGATGATCAGGTAATCCATAAAAAATTACCCTGTGAATACCCTTAATGTGGTATCTGCGGAAGAAGTGAGCTCTTTCGGTATAGAGTAAAAAGTGATGAATTCCCTGCTTGAAATAATCACGATCATGGGATAAATCGGATACTGAACTATATTCGGAAATTACACCAAACTCCATATCTTGACTATCCATATAATTTCTAATTCTGGTGAAATCAAAGTAACTGGGGATAAAAATCAATGTGTGATTCAATTCAGCAACATTTTTGTTAAGGTAGGGAAGTAACTAAATGAATGAGTGAGTTCGTAGTTAACATAAATAAATCTATATTTCATTCTTACAGTTTCTGTGAAGTATTTGAATCTCAAATCATCAGCATCCTTAAAATTGGTACATCTGACTTTATGGAAAATCTAAAGACAATATATTAAGTTAAAGTTACTTGATGATAATTCGAATCTTGAAACTACCTGTTTAACAGAAGTTCTAACTTTAGCCAATTGATCTTTATAATCCAATTTGTATTTGATTTTGCCAGCAATATTCAGAGCATATTTGTTGAAGATATTTAGGAGCTCAGGAGATAAGAAAGATGATAAAAAGATATTTTGTCTAAGGGTTGGTAATCTAATCTAAATGTTAATCACCAATTTTTTGAAGTATTGTTGAGTTGTGAGCTTACTTGTCATTCAAAACATATTGCTTAACTCTGGAGAAGTCACATCCGTGTGGATTCACAGGTACCAAATTGAGATGAGTGAATATATGGGTGACATGATCCCAATTTTGCATCATCATATGTTCGACTTGATCCATACACAATACTTCAATACTGGATAAGAAGTCATGGTCTCTCTTTTTATCACTAAAAATCAAGATTAGTTTTTTCTATTATATATATATATATAGAACACAATAACTTACCCAGGTGCGCCAATGATCAATCTTAAACCTAATGGGGAAGCGACAAGGATATCTGAGTCATAGAAATTGGCATAGAGTTTCAATGAACCCTTAGTCAACTTAATACCCAATCTAAAGCAATCGTCATTGTGACCACTGAAAGCTTCAATAAAATCAGCTAAATCATAAAATTAATAAATCTGTATAGAAATAAATAAATTATAAAATGTACCTGGTTTATTCTTATTAATTTTATCTTCTTCAGGAGCTAAATAAAATTCTGAAATAAATCTATTTTTATTTTCCTAATATTATAATTTAATTAATAATTAATACTTTAAAATAATTTATAACTTACAACTTCAGCACCGATAATATCCATAAAGAATCTAACGATTTTATAAGCTACAGATCTGAAAGGGACTAAAATTAATACTTTGGGACGAACGTAACTACCATCTCGTACATCACTATATAATCATATTAATTGAGATATTTTTTAATTTATATTAAATTGTAATTACTCTAGTGGTTTGCCTTCTTTTCTTGCCATAATTAATTGAGAATTGTTGTTGGTAATTTCTTTTCTCACTCTATT
>JNEM01010506.1:0-15216 GCA_000697335.1 Conidiobolus incongruus B7586 | reverse complement strand
TTGATTTATATTAATATCTTTATAAATAAATTTTGTAAATTTAAATATTATTTTTTCTAATTAATATATTTAAGCATAATATTAAATACTGATTTTATAATAAATATAGCAATTAATAATAGATATCAATATAATATGATATTAGTCATTGTTTTATATATATTAATTTTATCTTATTTGTATTTATATATAAAATAAAAATTACTAATGAAAAAATTAATAATTTGCAAAATTATCAATAACTAAATTTTAACTTATTATTTATTTCTAATTTCAAAGAATCAGATGAATAATTGGATAATTTAATTAACCCTGAGTTTTATTATAAATATTAATTTAACTAAATTTCAAATCATTTTATTTGTAAAGCTTAGAATAAAATAAAAAAAATATGTTATTTCCCAAATATTCATTAATTTATTTTAAAAAAAATCAATTAATTATATATATATATATATTATATTTGATTTTATACCACATTGATTAACATAAATAATGCTATTAAAATATATATTCTTCAGGAGCCTTAAATATATAAATAATATCAGATTTTACAAATGTATTAAATTTTATTTGCAAAGTTAAAAATTCTTAGACAAGATTTATAAAATAATATTTATTTATTGACATTTCCTTTTTTGTATTTGTATTGTGAAACTGGGGCAAAACTTTCTGGGTAGACTAAGTACATCATTTTTGCAATGATTAGTTTAACAATTTGACATTTTTGTAATTAAAAAATAGATAAAAAGATTGGTATATCATTTCATTAAAAAGATTATGCAAAACATTTGAGTTAATTAATTTATATTAATAACTGTGATGAATTGTTGATTGATAAATAAACAAAAATAAGTGTTGATATATTATGCTTTATATTTACAACTGACTAATATTTGATGGAATCTATAATATTCAATATTTAAAATCTCTGCATTTTAAATTAAAAAATTCAAATTTAAAGGTAAATTGAAATTTTTTTTAATTTTTAATTTTTGAATCATTATTTTGATATAGTTTAAAGGATCAAATTATGCAATAAAAATATTCAATGATTTAATACTTTTAATATCAATTGTTATTATTATTTAAATAATATTAATATGTAGTTATTATAGATATTGAATAATCATAAATAAATTGAATATAGTAGAAAAATAGATAAATATGAAATATACTAATAACCATTAGAATATAATATATTATTAAAATTTGTTAAATTGATGAAAAATTTTTAAAGAATCAAATTAAATACAATATAATATGCAATAAATAGTTAAATAATGTTGATAATTTAAAATCACAACTCTAGTAATTAATTATTAATCAAAAATATTAATAATTTTATTATTAATCTTTTAATATTTAAGATCATTAATATTGATATAAATTTCAAAAATATATATTTAAATTTAATTCATAATTAATAAAATAATCAGATATTAAAATTTGGCATTAAACGCATTAATTTCAACTGGTTGCATTTTATAAATGCTGAATTAAAATTAATTTTTGCTAAAAATATATTTATCTTCAAAGAGATTAAAATATATTAAATGAGTGCTATAGAATTCTTATATTGTCAGCATTAATTATAGTCACAATAAAGAGCTATAATTAATTTGTAATTATTTTATAAATTTTGAAAAATTAAAATATAAAATTTGAACCAATTATTTTTAATCATTTAATTTTAATAATAAATTAAATATAAAAGAAAATATTGTAAAAATATTAAATTTAACCCCTTTTTTGTTTTAATTGAAAAATATTTATTTTTTTTTTCTAAATATATATACTTTTATATAATATAAAGATTTTTAATAAAAATAATAATAATAATAAAATCATACTAATATTTCACTTATTACATAATATGAATTCAAATAACTCTGATGAAATCCTAAATCAGTTGAAGAGTACATATCTTCAAAGTGAAAACTTTCTGAGGGAGAAGAAACGTTGTGAAGCTTTAGGTATCAGCTCTAAGAATTGGGATACTAAATTAGCCAATAATATTGATAATTTAAAAAAGTTGAATACGAATTTAGAGCTATGTTTACAGAATATTGAAACTAAATTGAATAAGTAATATAGATTGAAATAAATTTGGAAATGATATTGATGGGTTTTTAGTGACGAAACTGTTAACCATATTGAGAACGAATTTGTTAACTGGAGTAAAAAAATCAGAGGGTTAGAGAATAGTTTAAACAGTACAGATTCTAATAAAGTTAGTCATAACCCTAACTTAACAGAAATGGAAGCCAGGTAATAACAGTTTGAATTTCTAATTATTGTTATTATAATCTCAATTCAATTTTCAATTTAGAACTGAATTATTCAAAACTCAAAAGAAACATGCCGATGATATTAGTATTAATAATAATGAAGAATTAACTCATGATGACCAATTTGCAAGTTTCGATAACGAACAAATTTTAACTTATCAACAACAAACATTAGATGGTATTATAACATAGTATCATTTAATTATCACCTTTTTAATATTATATTTGTAGAACAAGATAGAAATCTAGATCTTTTAAGTGAGAGTATCAGTCGCCAACGGGAATTGGGACTGAGTATCGGAGGGGAATTAGATACTCATATCGAATTATTAGAGGAGACGGATTTAGAATTAAACGATACTGAATTAAGATTAAATACAGCACAAAGGAGATTAAATAATATTAGAAAGAAAATCAGTGAAAATCGTAATTTGTTTATTTATTCATTAATTATATGACAAAATATTTATTTTGATTATTTAGGTTTAAATACAATTATCATTATCCTAATCTTAATTTTAATTTTAGTATTAATTATTTCCAAGTATTTTGGTCATTAAAATTAATAAAAATATGTCAAATCAATGGCAATAGTTGATTTTGTATTATTTTATTTTTTAAATTTATTGAACAATTATCACTTGTTTAACTGTATAATAATAATAATAATAATAATAATAAAAATAATTATAAATGTTATTTATATAATAATGGATTATTCCATGGCATAGATGACTAGTTGACCTGTTTTGCTCTTTTCTACATTTTCAAAGTCTAGCGTATTGTCGAAAGGGTGGAAGTCACCATTTAAGTCTTTGACTTGAAGGGATAAATTGGGGAATTCCTCAAGTCTGAGGTAGATTCTTGCTATGAGGCCACTCATGCCTTCCGATTTGGGGACTTTGAAGGCGAGGATCTCGTTCTGGAATAATACTTTAGCCTTGATAAATTCGCTATTAGTGGTGGACTGAGGTGTGATTGTTTCTAAAAAATTGTGATCGAGTCTGAGGGGGGATGTGGGTAATTGGATTGGATCCGAATCAGGATGGTTTAAATATTTTTGATCGAGGGATGCAGATGTGTTATCGTCACTAGAGTCATTCTCGTTGATGAAGAAATTTGACGAGTTGATGGTCATATTGGTGTATCGTTGCGTATCTTCCATCTGCACTTCGAGTTCAATATCTTTTGATCTAACATTCAAAAAGTATTGAACTATTTCATCTTGAAGAATTTCTTTAGGTAATGCGAGTAATTGGTGGAAATATAAATTTAGACCTTGTTTGCGTTTGTTGGCGACTGTTGAATCAATATATGAAATGGGAGGGGGTAGAAGCGGAAGAAGACTTAAAATATCATCGTCAGATTGGAACTGTTGAGTAAGTTGGTGATGTAGGGTTTGGAAATCTTCATATAGTCGATAAAGAATCCTTCTCATAGATTGATGAGAATAATTCACTTCTATGATGTAGTAGTACATATCATTGTCATTGATCACTCGGTGAATTTCCCCCGATGTTGGGATTGGAGGAATAGGAAGAGATATTATTGATTGTTTTGATAAATTAGCAGGAGATGCTTCTAATGGTGTGGAAAAAGTAGGTGAATGGGGTTGCACGAGTGAGCTAGTTGTGCTAAGAGAATGGGTGGTTGGATTTTCTACAGGAGAGTGCTCTAGGCTGGGTACTTGCGAATGCCTTGGTTGTGAGTTGGTATTTTCACTAGAAGTTCTGCTGTGACTTCTAATGAAAGTGGTTGTGATCTGTGCAGAAAGTGCCTTCCATTCAGGTACTGTTGGGAGTAATACATTCTTGCTACTTAGATATTCTTCCAAGTCTTCGATTAAGTTGCCATTATCAAATTCCCTAAATTCTAGGTAGTTTGTGGGAACTAAGCCAGGGCCTGTTGGGCGTCCGATATGCTTACAAACCATCCACTCATCATCACTCTTAGCACAGATAGTTAACTGATCGCCTTTCGAGATACTCAATTCATCCTGCCTTTCGGCAATAAAATCATATAAGCAGACAGCGATCACCACTGACTTAGTATCAAATGAGTATGAAGAGTTATGAGACTTAGTGTGAGATTGGAAAGAAGTGTTTGGACTGGGAGGCATAAGTAAACTGGCATTGAATGTGATATCTGTACTTCTAGGGGACACAGTATTAGTGGAGCTAGTTTTGCTACTCACATGCGTTAGTGAAACCGATCTGCTATGGGGGGAAGTTGGTAAATTGTTGGTTCGTTTCGCCTTTGTAATTACATCAAATTTAGATTTTTCAACCCAACCAGTTGTATTGGATATAGGATCACATACAAAATATTTTTCAGGATCTGTATCTTCGCCTATAACATGTAAAAAATCTCCGATTTTAAAATTTAATTCTGAATTTTGGTCGGAATAACATTTGGCTTGAATGACTAGTATTGGGGGTATAAGACACGGTGAAGGTGCTGGGAGTGGATAGCTCACTATGGAATGAGATTTGATATGTTTCTTCTTGAATGTTGAAAATGATTTGAACATGTTTGTTTGTAATAATTTAGTCGAATAATACTTGTTGAGTTAATTCTAAAATGTATGCTTTCAGTTAAATTTAACTGTATATAAAAATATAAATAAGGTAAAGATAATAGGTTATACAAATTAGACAACCTTAGATTAAGGAAATGAATTAGATAAAAGAAATGAGGTTTTGTGATACAACGTCCAAGTTATGAGAAAAAGAAGAAAGGACTTATAATAATCAAGTACTGAATATTAAAAACAGTCTAAGTGAATTGAATGATGTATAAGATGAATGAGACCTAACAAACAAAATTCAAATTAAAATTAAATTCAAAGACATGATAAGATTTTATATGCACTAAAAAAGCATTAGAATACGAAAATCACCTAATCTATTTATGGACATTTACATTCTCACCATTTAATATCCTTATAATGATCAAAATGGGATTTTATTGAGGGATGAATTATAGTCAAAGGTGGTTATTTTAAGTATTGTGAAAATGATCAAATATTAGAAAATGATATTTGAATAGATAGAATAGTATTAGTCGAATTGATTTGGGTCAAAATCCACAATATTCCTCATCAACTTGAAATATTAAAATTATCAGCATTTTGAAATCGAGTGGGAAACCAATTACCCAATCAATAAGCAGACAACACCATTACAAATCCATGTGATACACCATAAAAATGAACCCGTTTAAATATTATTTAATCAAGTATTTTTCATGTTAATATAATGCAAAATTAAATATTCTCTCATAACAAACAATACAGATTGATACCCAGACATATACATCTTCCAAGTGATATCATTGCAATCAATATAAAATAATATTCAAGGATCGTCCTTTTTCCTTAAATTAGGAGGATTTTATTAAAAATAAATAATATAAACAAAAATATTATATGGATCTACATCATTGGGTTATTTTTTGTAATTCAACAAATTTTTATTTAATTCTCCTGAATCTCTCAATTCTCTTAATTTATTTATTTCATTGTTTTAATCCAATAATATCCTCTAACTTTTATTTAAATTAAATTTTTGTTGATAACCACAATATATATATAAATACAAGGATATATTGTGGTTATTAAAATAGAGTCAAAATTATAATATATTAATTATTATTAAACTCAATACAATTTAATTAATATTATAGACTAAATCAACTAATTTTTAGGTCATCCTTTTGACTAAAAGTGAAATCCTAGATTAATTTCAAAAATTTTTAACCATATTTTACCTCCTTAACTATATTTATCAAAATTGTATGGATTCTGAACAATTTTTATAGTATAGAATTTATTGGTGCAAAATGTACTTGATATTCTTAGTCAGTTTTTCAAATTATATTATCGTAGAATATATATTATTTCTTAATTGTTACGGTTACATTGATGATAATTAAGCTCTCAATATTAAAAGAAATTGTATTTAATTCAAATTTATAATCTAATAAAACTGATCAAAAAACTTTACATATTTCAACTAAAAATTAAAAATTTTCAACTATTTATAATGATGATCATATTTGTTATTAAAGTTGAAACTAATATCACTTAATGAGAACACCTTCAACCCCAAATAATTTTCCGAATAACTAAGAATTGAATTATAGAAATAATGGATAGAATATATACCGTGAAAATTGATGAACCAATTCAATTTACAAGATTGGCACTATTATAATTTTGGAAATATTAGAGAAAATCATTATTATCAACAAATCCAATTTATCTCATAAATATATAACACTTGTAGAATATTCATATATTACAATTATGTGATAATTCCATGTTTGATATATTTTCATTGGCAAAAATTGATAATTAAATTATTGATTGATCAATTTTCAGTTTACCAATTTGCTACAAAGAATTCAATTCTAATATTCGACCAATTTTTAGTACATTTCGAATTATTACGTTACTATATTATTATATTTTTTGTTTTGCTTTGGAGAATAATATATAAACTTCTATAAAAATCTAGATTATAATACAATTGTCATTCAAATTTGTTAAATTCATTTACATAATATTAATATTCATATTAATTATATGGAAATGATTTTAACATCAATTATCAAATTTTCTCAAATCTATTAAATTTTGCAACTATAGAAATATTTATAGATCCTAGTCCATTATTTGCTGTTCCATTCAAATCATATTAGAAATCGTTCACTTAAAATCGAGTTTTCTAGATTTTATATTGAGCTTGTTTATAATGGATATTATTCATTTTTTGAATATTATATTTTTTTTCTACAACGTATAATTTTGATGTGGATATAAATTGAATGTTTTTCAGGATTTAGAAATAGCATTTCCAGTAATGTATGTAATTCAATCATATTACAATATAACATGTTATGGAATATATAGCCAATAATACAGATTTGATATATCAAACGATGAATCCTGACTAGATAAATGTAACTATCTAATTTCATTAACCAAAGGTTTGAAGATTTTTACTGCGTAAATTTTTCAAATCCAAATAAAAAATTATTTATGCTCATAATTATTTATATGATTTTGAATAATTAATTTTTAATTGTTGTAATAAAATTTTATTATATTAAAATTATGATTAAATAGGAATTTTGTTAGACTGGTCATAAATTTAATATTACTACATAAATTAGATAATGGCAAAATTTATAATGTATAGATAAATATAAATTAACATTAATACTCTCTTTTGTTATCAATAACTCTTTGCTTTAACATTTAAAAATAGTCTTTTATTAAAGACTCAAATTTAATATTTCATAAACTAATTAAATTGAATTATAAGAAGTTTCCTTCTTTTAAGTATGTTTTTTAATAAGTTATAATAGCTGTAATTATATAAGTTATAAATTAGTCAATACACTAGATATAATAATTTTTCTAGTTATTTTATATAAAGGATTTGTTATATCTTTAGCATTAAGTGCTTTATAATTATATGAAATAATTAATATTTTTAATTAATACTAATCTATTTTAAAAAATATTAAATATTATATTAATTAATTTACTTTTAAAAACTAAATAAAGTAACTATATATTAATATAATCTATATCAATAACTAACTGTCTTTTACAAATAAATTGTTTATTAATTAAAATTTATTAAAAAAGTTATTTTAACTTGAACTTTTGTTTTATTTTTTTATAAACATTATATAAATATATCTATGGTTTATTGATTAAAATTATTTAATATAATAATTTTTTTGCTTATATCTTAATAAATTTTACTTAATTATAATTACTTTAGTTTTTTCTAAGAGTTTGTTAAATTTTAAAATACTTATCTGATATTTTGAATAATTAATTTAAAGTCAAGCCTTAATCAATATAAAATACTAATATAATCATTATTGGATTACCTTAATAACTTTAGCTGAAATAATAAAAAGTCTTTTTTCGATATTTTTTTTAATTTATAAATAAATTATAAAATAATAATTGTTATTAATTTTTTAGATTTTGGTAAATATTAAATAATACTCCTTTTTATTATATACTAATAGCTTAAGCAATATATGGTAGTTTTAAATAAATCTTTATTTATAAGCTATTAATAAATATTAAATATCTTTAAAAGGTATATGATTGAGTTTTAATAATACCAAAATAAATTCTTTTGATAGTTATTATTTAATTTAATATTATTTAAATTATATAATAAAACTTCAATAGATATATTTTAATAAAAAAATAACCATAAATGAATATATATGTATATTAACTGATAATAGTTTATAATTCTAAAATATATATTATAATTAAAATTATAAAAGTAGAATATATAATTTAAAAAATATATAAACTAATTAATTTTAATAAATCTTGATATATTAATTATGCTATAAACCATTATCATAAATGCTTTTATAAAGCATAGAAAAATAAATCAAAAAATATTACGACACTTTTCCCATTGATTAAAACACTATATAAATTATGGGTTTCAGAGGTTTTTTGATTAAATTTGGTTACATTTGTCACACTTTTGTAGCATATCAATTCCAAATACTTCAATCATCAAGTCGTCTGACTTTAATATGAATTACACAACATGCAATCAAAAAAACCCTTAATGAAAGTTGATTACAAGTTATCGCATCCTCAAGCAGTACTTTAATTCCATTCAAATTCATAATTCCTTATGTTATGCTGTATTCCAATTATTTATTCTTTGATTTTTCTATGGAATTTAATTAGGTTGAATGAATAAATGAACAAAAATCATGACTAGCAGATTATTATTTTAATAATCAATAACAATTTACACAATAAATATTACTAATTATTGAAATTGCTTTCGGATTAATATTAATAATATCATTTTCATATTACATTTTTTTATCATTAAATAAAAATTAAGATCTAATATATATTTATAAATTATATTAGTGTTATTATAAACTTGTATAATACCGTTTCATTATAATTAACTAACTATCTAACTAATCATCTATTAAATTAAATATTGAAGAAATATATGTGTAAAATATATATATCACTATCACTAAAAATAAAATTTAACCTGTAAATACAAAATGTGACCATATATTGGGGGATATTTATTTACATACTTTTACTCTAGATATATATTAAATGAAATACAATTAAATTAATTTTATAAAATTTTTATAATTTTAATTTTAATAATAAAATAAAAAATTTATTAAATTATATTTATTTAGTATTAAATACTATTTATTTAAAATTTATTTTATTAATTTAAATATATAATATTCAAATTAGTTTATTTCTTTTAAATTTTTAATTTAATAAAGGTTAGATAAATTTTTATATTTTCAAATAATTTAATACATCAAATTATTATTAATATTTCTTTATTATTAAATTAATCAACAAGTTTTGACACATATAAAAATTAATAATACATCAACTATATTACTTGAACCTTAGTTTTATTTCGAATGTAGTATTATAATTGATTTGATGCTTTAAACAATCCAGCTAATGGCTAATAAAAATCATTTTATGCATACTAAAAGAATCAAATATGCAAATGCCACAATATCAAAATAAATCTTAGATTACCATAAATTTTTATAATTTTGTGTTCGAGTGACAAAAATTTTTCACTTTAATAGAGATACTAGATTAAAAATATTAAATTTAAAATAAAATATGGGAGTCAAGGCATTCAGTAATATGTAATGCACAGTGCTGCCAGATCTGAATTTTCAGCCTAATTCATATAGTAAATAAAATATATAAATTTAATATAGAAGATACTTTATTAATCATTAAAAGGGCTTCGTTTTGAAAATAGATAATTATTGGTTTAAAATAGATTTAAAACTAATTTGTAATAAATATATGACAAAAAACTAACAAGGAATATTAATTACGATTCCACCAGGGATCGAACCTGGAATCTCTTGATCCGTAGTCAAGCGCCTTATCCATTTGGCCATGGAACCTTATTCACTTTTCAAATAATTTCAAAATTCTCATTTAATTAAAATAATTTCCCTTTTTCTATTTTAATTCAGCAATTTATTCACATCAGTAGTCATTAATTTTTCACCTTATTTTTTTGTATTGGTTATTTTCTAATTTGATCCTGATGTTATAATCAGCTTTTTAGCCAATCAACGATTCCAATTATTCAGATTATTCCCATTTTAAACAATATATTCTTTATCAATATTTCAATGTTTGTGCTAAATAACTCTCAAATTATTTTTAATGCATTATAATAATTTAAATAATTTAATAACGCCTTTATAATTTAATAATCATATTCATTATAATATTTTATTATATTTTATTAAACTCATTGTCATATATCTATTTCGGATTTCTGGTAATTTTCCCATAATCTAATTAACTACTAATTCCAATTAAAATCCTAATTCCTAAATTGTCAAATCAAAAAAAAATAATGTATTATTAAAAAAGTCCCATTAAAAATAAAATTTAATTAAAATTATATATTAATCAAATTATTATTATTTATAAAATCTACATGTTTTTGTTAAAGTTTAATCATTTGAAATTTAGAAGTTTAATTAATTTAAAATTTTATTCTACTATGATGAATAGAAATTACGAGGTAAACTTAAAATTACTATCATTTTATCAAGTTATTAAATTAGTTATAGTCAGCTGTTAACGATTTAAACAATTTACAAAGTAATGCTAATATTTTGGAACAAATAAGAAAATCTGGTAAACAGGACTTTCAGAAGAGTATTCCTGAAATGGTTGAATATTTGGAGTTATTAGGTTATAATGTAAACATATTGAATTAGTTTTTGTTATTGGTATTAATTCTTTGAGTTAGCCCCATAGTTTAGATAAATTGAATTTCATCCACATTACAGGCACGAAGGGCAAGGGGTCGACGAGTGCTTTTTGCGATCATATTTTGAGAGCCCATCCAGACGGGATTAAAACGGGTTTGTTCACATCGCCCCACTTGATGGAAGTTAGAGAGCGTATAAGAATTAACGGTGTACCCATTTCCAAGGACAAATTTGCCGATTACTTCTACTACTGCTATGATAGGTTGGTGGGCAAACATCGCAGTGAGTATAGACCCCACTTACCAGGGCCCAGTTACTTTAGATTTTTGACGTTAGTTGCTTTTCACGCTTTTATGGTTGAGAATGTCGATGCTGTGATTCTAGAGGTAGGCATTGGAGGTGAATACGACTCCACTAATGTCATTGTCAACCCTGTATCCTGTGGTATTACAAAGATTGGACTAGATCATCAGAACATTCTTGGTTATACAGTCGCAGAGATTGCTTGGCATAAAGCTGGTATCATTAAGCAAGGACGTCCTGCTGTCACTTGTGGAAATCAATTGACATCAGCTTTTGAGGCTATTCAAAAACGTGCCAATGAGAAGAATGCACCCTTAACAGTTGCTAAACCACTTCCCGAAGACATTGAACTCTCCCTTGCAGGTTCCCATCAATATGAAAATGCCTCCGTCGCCATTGAACTATGTGACATTTGGCTCCGTCAGCAACGTCCCCAAAGCCAATCTTGCTGGACTGACGAATCTCGCACAATCTTATCACAATTCGCACTTGAAGGTTTAAAGAACACCAAATGGCCTGGAAGGTCCCAAATCGTGCAAGAGTCCCGAAGAGTTTGGTACCTTGACGGCGCCCACACCGCTGACAGTGTCAATGCCTGTGTTGACTGGTTTATTTCTCAACTTCCAAGTGATGCTAAGAAAATTTGTCTTTTGTACAATGCCGCCAACGGTCGTAATGGGCTTGAAATGATCGAAATCATCTCCAAAAAGTTAAACACTTTGAAAGATATCCAAATTCAATTGGTAACATGTCCCAACATTATCTACAACAACGACTCGTTGGGAAGACCTGACGCAGTTAACAATACCGTTAACAAAGATCCCAAGCTAGAACTTCAGCATCAGGTGGAGCAGTGGTGGATTGACAATCATCCTGATATCAAACCACTTCCTAAAGTGTTTGGGACAATTGAAGAGAGTGTTCAATTTATTCAATCTTTCAGTGATGCTGAAGGTTTTGATCATATCTTAGTCACTGGAAGTCTTCATCTAATTGGAGGAACTATGACAGTGCTTAATTTACCTGTCCAATAACTTGATATAAATGATTATTCTATTTATTTTTAATATTGTTTATAATATAGTTTTATTATTTTTAATTATTTTTTACTCTTAAAATATTTTTTTAACCAATTTTCCAATCTTTAAACATCCCATAATTTTTAATTTCAAAAAGTTTTTTTTAAAAAGTTGATCCAATTTTGTGTTAATTCAATATCAATTAACATTTACAATGTCTTTTAGTTTTAATTTTCAAGTAATAATAATTTTAAAACAATAATATAGCAGTTATTAAACAAATATTAGGTAGACTCAGATTCTGGTAAAATTGACTGGCAATCCAATACTAGCTCGACAATTATTGATTCAAACAAAAATATTCAAAGTGCTGAATTTGGTGAATTAATCATTTCTCAACTAGTAATCATATAATTAATAGTAATATTATTACATTAACTAATATAATAATTAGCAACCTCAAGTTTTCGAATATGAACCCATACCAATTTTAGAAGATTTTCAATTGTTGAAGAGAACTCTACCAGATATTAAACTACAGCTAGCTTCTGAAGATCCTCTTAACCAGGGGGATCAATCTGTACCCGTTCCTTTGGACTGGATCGACCAAAACGACGTAATCCAAGGGGTGTACGAAGGTGGGTTCAAGACTTGGGAATCTTCGGTAGACTTGAGTCAATTTCTATTGAAATTGAATCTCGAGGAATTTGAAGGAAAGAATATTATTGAATTGGGATGTGGCAGCAGTTTACCCACATTGACATTGCTCCAACAGTTCAACTTTGGTCAATTACATTTGAGTGATTTTAACAGTCAGGTACTCAGATTAGTTACAGTGCCTAATTTAATTGGAAATTTGAAGGGACGTCCCGGTATTCTGAAGGATTTCAAAGCTGAGGACGATGTTGATACTGTCATGATCGAATTTAATCCTAACGAAAATCTTGAGCAATTAACTCAAGTTTGCAGACATAAGATGAGATGCTTTTACGGCGATTGGAACAAATTGGTGACTATTAATGACTCTCAATACGTAATGACTATTTTCATTAACTAATAATTTTAGGATGAATTACTCCAACTCGATCCCTCAAGACCCCATACCGAAAATCCTTATGATGTCATTATCACCAGTGAAACTCTGTACACACCTACAGTGATCCACAACCTTTACAATAATATCCTTAAATTACTCAAGTATCCTCACGGTAAGTGCTACGTCGCCGCTAAGACTGTATACTTTGGATGTGGTGGAGGTACTTTGGGCTTCAAACAATTAATTGATCAAGAACAAAAACTTAATTATGAAGTTGTCTATGAGGTTGAAGGAGGAGTCAAGAGGGAGATTTTGTTGGTTAAATGGAATAATTAATGATCAGAGTAAATAGATTCGCTAGATTATAGAATTATTAAAATTTGATTTTAGAGAATAAAAAAATTTTGAAATTTTTATGAAAATGAATAATTGAATAAATTGTAATATAATAATGCAAATTAATTAAAAAACTGTATTTTATAAGTATTAGATTTTATTATTATTATAAATATATTAGATAGAAGTGATTAATTTTATGAAATTCAATTAATTCCAAGATAAAATTGATAATATATCGATTTTAAATTATGAGTTAATTTATATTCTTAATAATGTGAAATTCATATTTTATTTTATAACAATAAATTAAAAATTTATTTGATTATTTTTTATAAATAAATAGTTATTTAATTTTAGTATGTTTGAAATTCTTAAAAATTATATTATTCATAGTTAAATTGATTATCTAATGTAATTGTATAATTCCTAACAAAATATTGATTGCAAATTTATTCAAATTTGAATTGGTTATTTAATCAAATCTATCTAATATTTCAAGATTTATCAATTTCACCTCAATGTATGTGATATTTATTTAACTACTTCATTTTAGCAATGATTATTTAATATTTCTTAATATATAAAGCTGTTTTCAATGAACTTTTTGTAATTAATATTTAAAATTTCAATTATTCTAATTAAATTTTTAAATATTAATTATACATTCCTATATATATCTGTTTAGAAAGTAATTTTAAAGTATCAAAAACTATGTCTCAGTAATCTTTTATTAAATTAATCGAATAACTATATATATCAATATAAATGTCTATTTTTATTTTTTAATCATTTCAAATCCTCAGTTAATATAATACAAAGTAATTAATACTTATCATCACGATAATTATAATCATTACTTTAAATATTTTAATTCAATGAAAGTTCCTAAAAATTTCTAGAATTATTATTGAATATCCAAGATAACTATGATATATATATATATATATATAATATTCACCCATTAATGGTCTTAAATTATTAATTTAAATTGTTTGAAAGTTTTATTTTTAAAGTTTAAAATTAAATTATTAAAAACTTCAAATCAGATAATTTAAATATTAATAGAGATATCGCTTAATTATTATTATGATTTAAGATTATGAACGTTTTATAATGCTTTATAATATTTCAAAGAGTTGATTTATAAACTATTAAAATATATTTTGATTTTTTATTAAGTACTTAATTTTCATAATTTTTCAATTATATTTATTTGAAATTTGAACTATATATTAAAAATTTATTATTAATTTATTATTATTACAGGAATTAAATAAAATTATATTTTTAAAATCTAATTGTAGTTTAATTTTTAATATATAATCTATAAAAATACATAAAAATATAAATTTAATAATTTTTTTAATATCAATATCTTTCACTTAAATTTTTAATATTTCAAAACAAATGTTTTTATTAA
>JNEM01010503.1:0-11048 GCA_000697335.1 Conidiobolus incongruus B7586 | reverse complement strand
TATTAAATTATCTAATAAACTAGGTTCCTCTTTTTTCCTCTTAATTCTTACTATTTTTACTTTTACACTATTTCTAAAATTAAAACTATATTCTATTAATATTATAGGATATTAACACTACCTAATATAAATCTTAATATATTAGTGACTCATCTTATTTTAAAGATTAATTAAACTTTATTTACACTTGTACACTACAGCTACATTATATTACTACATTTTATACCACACTACTTTTATATTAAGTTTTCCTCTATACTATATTAGTTTAACTACCACTACACTTATATAGTAATAGTAATAAAACTATTAAAAATGTTAAGAGACTAGTTTTTTAAATTCTTATATATACTTTCATATAATCCAATTAACTATAAATTATATGATTAATTTATACTTATATAGTTAAATTAATTGTATAAATAGTATTAAATTATCTAATAAACTAGGTTCTTTTTTTTTCCTCTTAATTCTTACTATTTTTACTTTTACACTATTTCTAAAATTAAAACTATATTCTGTTGATATTGTAGGATATTAACACTACCTAATATAAATCTTAATATATCAGTGACTCATCCTAGTTTGAAGCTTAATTAAACTTTGTTTACACTTGCATACTACAGCCACATTATATTACTATATTCTACACCACACTACTTTTATATTAAATCTTCCTCTACACTATAGTAGTTTAACTACCACTATATTTATATAGTAGCAGCAACAAAACTATTAAAAACCTACTAGAAATTAATAACTACTTATATCTAACCTATCTATTACTATTTTAAATTTTATTTATAATTTATTTTATTCAAATTTAATACTATACACTATAATACCACCAAAAAAAAAGATACCTTTATATTATTTTAATGATGATAATAACTTAATTACTAAGTGAATCTAAAATTTTAATCTCTAAAAGCTTACTACCCTCTAAAAAACTTATATTAAACAACTTTTGATTGAAAAAAAAAAAGTTTCAAAGAGCTTAAATCTAACAAACCAGCTAATTCACTATAATTAATACATTAAACTACCTCTTTAATATCTTTAAAAACAAATTAACTACTTATGATAGTTTAAAAAACCTTCACAAGCTTGAAAACTACCTTAAAAACATGAAGAATTACTTTAATTTAATTCTTGATGAAGATCCAAAGAATATCCTTAAATTAACCACTTCTTTTTTAGAAAAATTTATTTATACTTGGTGGTTAACTCATTACAAGTTTAATCCTAAAGAATCTTCAAGAAGATAACTTACTACAAAGATATAAACTTTTAAACAATTAGAAAAAGCTTTTAAAGAAAGGTATTACTTAAAAAATCAAATTTAATTAACAAGAGAAAAGCTTTCCTAGCTTAAATAAAAAACTTCTACAAAATAATTAATTGAGAAATTTAATGAGATAAGTTTAAACATTCTAAATATTACTAAAGAAGAATAAATCCACAAACTATTATAATGCTTTAACCCCCAAGTAAAGCTTTAGTTAGTTAGTAGGGAACACTTTGATAATATGTTTTTTTCTGACATTTATAATGTAGCAATTATAATTAATGATATCTTTTACTTTATAATTAAATCTTCCCACCTTAAAAATTAATCTTTTAAACTTTACTCTAACCCACTTAAGTTTCAAATGATGGATGTTTCTGTTTTAAAGCTTTATGAGAAAACCTTTAGTGAAGAAGCTAAAGCCTACTTGAAAACAAACAAAGGTTGTTATTACTGTTGAAGGATTTAAGTTAACTATAAAGTTAACAAATATCCCCTCAAGAAACAACACCAATTTAATTCTTAACAATCTTAATTTGTTAACCATAAATCAAACTTGAATAATATTAATATAACCTTAGAATCACCCTTTTTACAATCAATCAACAGATTCTAATCTAATCTACAAAAGTTCTAATAAACTAATAATTCTACAAATTAAACTATGTATATTAGAGAAATCCAACTAATTAAACTACTAGAAACTAGAAATATTCTAGTAACTAATCTACCCTATAATTCTTTACCTTTAACTATCACTTTATTATTTATGTTAACTAGTTTTTTTATAGATATACTTATTAGTATTTTAATTAACTCTAGTTATTTTAGTTGTATTATCTCCTCTTTTATTATTATAAAGTTATCTTTACCTACTTAAAAAAGCAACTTAATAATTAAATATACTAACAACTTAATAGAATAAGCATCTGGTACTATATTTAGATACTTATTATTACCCCTTAACTACTCCTAATATATTAAATTCCTAGTTAGCAACATTAGTTATAATTTTATACTAGGTTAAAATTAGTTTGAATATCACAGTTTTATATCTATAGATATTACCCTAGAAGGTTACAAATCTATCTCTTTCACATTCTAAAAGAAATTAGTAGAATTAATCTCAAAAAATCTATATTACCCTACTATAAAACTATTAAATATTTTACCTAACACTAACTTTACAATTGTAGCAAATAATTCTATTATTATAAGTAAAAATCAATGTAAAAAGCTAATCAAAAACTTAAATAATCTATAAGGATATATATTTGTTTATTATTTATCTATCAACACTTTGTTTGTTGATTTTAATATAGTTATATCTAATAACCACTTCTTATACAATATAATAAGTTAATTTACTAATGTTTTTAAACTTGTGAATAAATTACCACCTAAATATAATATTAAACACAAAATTAAACTAATCCCTGGTACACAATTATACTTAAAGCTTACTTACCATTTATCTCTTAAACAATACTAAACCTTAAAAGAAGAAATCTAAAAACTACTTGAAAATAAACACATTAGACTTTTTTCCTCATCATAAAAATTTCTAATCTTCTTTATATAAAAGGCTAATGGTAGTTAAAGATTATATATTGATAATTGTGTTTTAAACTCTAAAACTATTAAGGATAAAACTCTATTACTAAACTTATATGATATTAGGGATAAACTACTTAGATCAACTATATTTACTAAACTAGATGTTAAGAATAGATATTATAACATTAGAGTTAAAGAAAACTCTATCCCTTTAACTACTTTTAATACTCTTTTAAGCCACTATAAATTTATTGTTATAAACTTTAGATTGTGTAATGTTTTTGTAACTTTTACTTGATTTATCAATTCCCTTTTTAACCTTGTTTTTAATGACTTTATTATCACCTACCTTGATAATATCCTAATCTATTTAAAAACTAAAGAAGAATATATTTAACATGTTAATTAAGTTTTACAAATTATTCAAGAATATAAATTACCTTTAAAACTATTAAAATGTATCTTTAGTGCTTCTTTTATCTTTTTCTATAGTTATATTATTTCCTCCTAAAAAATTAATATTGATCTAACTAAACTCAATGGTGTTAAAGCCCTTATTATATTTATAAACAAAGATTAGTTTATGTTTATATTTAAATTATTAAATTACTTTAAAAATTTCATTGATTTTTTTGTTGAACTTGCTGCTTTTCTTACTAATCTCTTAAAGAAAGACTCTTTTTTTGAATAAACCCCACTATATACTTTCTGCATAAATACTTTAATTTTCTATATTACTAATGTTTTTGCTTTATCTATCTTTAATTTAAAACTACCTACCATTATTTTTACTAACTCTAGTTTTTTTATAATTGGTAGATAATTAACTTAGTTTGAATTTAATTCATATTTTACCTTACAACTATAAGATAAAATAATAAATGAGGGAGAATAGGTTGAATTTAACTTTATAAATGTTACTTTAAAACTAATAACATTTTGGTTAAAAAAAATAAAACCAGCTGAATTAAAATACCTAGTCTATAAATAAAAACTTTTTGCTTTAGTAGAAATAATCAAAAATCACTTACATTTCCTATCTTGTAATTTTTTCTTAATACTTACAGATTATAAATCACTTATCTACTTAAATACTCAGAAGCATTTATCAAGAAGATAAGTTAGATAGATTAAAACTATCTAAGCTTACTTTTTCTTTATTCAATATCTCCCAGGTTAATAAAACTATGTTGTAGATACTTTGTTAAAAAATCTTACATACCTACCCTTTTGTTCTAATTGTAAAAATCCAGCAAATATTAACTTAATGATTATTAATAAAAGAAATAAAAAATTTATTAAACTACTTTAAGAAACACTGTTAAATAATGATTTCTTTATTTTAGTTAAAGAAGAACTCTTTAAACTATTAGAAAACCAACTAAAATATGTCAAAAGATTTAAAATTATCAATAACTTACTATATTATAATGATTATCTATATATTCCTAACATTCCCAAGATCTAACAAACAATATTTAATGAATGCTATAACTTACTTGTTAGAGGACATCAAAACTAGTTAAAAACCACTGAGAGAATTAAAACAAAGTACTACTAACCTTCTCTAGTTAAATTAGTTTAGAAATACACTAATACTAGTGATATATGCTAAAGAACTAAATATAATACTCAACTAAAATATGGTAAACTTATTCCCCTATAAATCTCTAATAAAACTTAACAACAAATCCAACTTGATTTTATAGAAATCCTTAAATCAACAAATAGTTATGATAACTTACTAATTATAATTGATTCATTTTCTAAATATGTTTATTTTATTCTTTATTTCAAAACTTTTACAGCTAAAGATGTTATATAATTGTTATTCTCTAATATCTTTACCCACTATAGAATTCCACAAACTATTATATCTGATAGAGACACACAATTCAACTTTTAATTTTAGAAGTCACTATCCTTTTCCTTTAAAATTAACCTAGCTATATCTACTATTAATTATCACTAAACTAATAAACTTATTAAAAAAACTATTAAAACCTTAAAGCAAATGATTAAAGCTTATATTAACACTAATCAGTTAAATTAAAATGTTTATATCTACCAACTCTAATATTTATTCAACACCTTTATCAATAAATCAATAGGTTTTAGCTTTTATTTCATTAATTATAACAAACATCCTAATTTAATAATTACTCTAAAACTTCAAATTAACTTACTTTTGGACATTGTTGAATTTTAATCTAATATCAAACATATTAATTCTCTTGTTAAATTTAACTTAAAAGAAAATTGAAAGATTATAGAACAATAATACTTAAAGTTATCTAGAAACCCTCTTAAATATAAAACTAGTATGTTTATATACTTAGAATAATTTGCCCTTAAACCTACCTTATTTAAATCTAGCTTAAATCCCAAATACTTACCATTATATTATAGTCCCTATAAAATTTAATCTATTGATTCAAATTTTGAAAATATTACCTTAGAATTACCTTTAACTTTGAAGATCAACCCTACCTTTTATATATCTAAAATTAAACTATACTTTGAAGATTTTAACACTTTTCTTAATTAATTAAAAACCCTAAAACTAGATCTAATTATTAATTAAGATGGAGAAGAAGAATACTATGTTAATTACATAATTAAGTTTAAATCTATTAGGAATAAACTTTATTTTTATGTAAAATAGATGGGTTATCCTATTAAAGAAGTTATATAAGAACCTCTAGAAAATATTAAGAATACCTTAGCTTATTATACCTATTTGTAAAAAATTAAGGAGTGTGTCTCTTCTAAAAAACTTATTAAGAAAGTGTTAAGAGACTAGTTCTTTAAATTCTTATATATACTTTCATATAATCTAATTAACTATAAATTATATAATTAATTTATACTTATATAATTAAATTAATTGTATAAATAGTATTAAATTATCTAATAAACTAAATTCTTCTTTTTTCCTCTCAATTCTTATTATTTTTACTTTTACACTATTTCTAAGATTGAGACTATATTCTATTAATATTATAGGATATTAACACTACCTAATATAAATCTTAATATATCAGTAACTTATCCTAGTTTGAAGCTTAATTAAACTTTGTTTACACTTGCACACTATAATTATATTATATTACTACATTCTATACCACACTACTTTTATATTAAATCTTCCTCTATACTATATTAATTTAACTACTATTACACTTACAAAAAACCTATTAGAAATTAATAACTATCTGTATTAAACCTAATTATTACTATTTTAAATTTTATCTATAATTTATTTTATTTAAATTTAACATTATATATTATAATACCACTAAAAAAAGAGATACCCTTATATTATTTTAATAATGATAATAGCTTAATTACTTAGTGAATCTAAGATTTTAGTTTTTAAAAACTTACTACCCTCTAAAAAACTTATATTAAAAAACTTTTGATTGAAAAAAACATGTCTCAAAGAACTTAAATTTAACAAACCAACTACTTTACTATAATTAATATATTAAACTACCTCTTTAATATCTTTAAAGACAAATTAACTACTTATGATAAATTAAAAAACCTTTACAAACTTAAAAACTAGCTTAAAAACATGAAGAATTACTTTAATTTAATTCTTAATAAAGATTTAAAAAATATCTTTAAATTAGCTATTTTTTTTTGGAAAAATTTATTTATACTTAGTAGTTAACTTATTCTAAACTTAATCCTAAAGAATCTTTAAGAGGATAACTTACTATAAAAATACAAACTTTTAAACAATTAGAAAAAGCTTTTAAAGAGAGGTATTACTTAAAAGTTTAAGTTTAATTAACAAGAGAAAAGCTTTCCTAGCTTAAATAAAAAACTTCTGTAAGATAATTGATTAAAAAATTTAATGAGATATGTTTAAATATATTAAATATTACTGAAGAAGAATAAATCCACAAACTATTATAATACCTTAACTTTTAAATAAAGCTCTAGTTAGTTAATAGAGAACACTTTGATAATATGTTTTTTTCTAACATTTGTGATATAGCAATTATAATTGATAATATCTTTTACTTTATAACTAAATTTTCCCACCTTAAAAATTAATCTTTTAAACTTTATTTTAACCCACTTAAATTTTAAATGATAGATGTTTCTACTTTAAAGCTTTATAAAAAAACACTTAGTGAAAAAGTTAAAGCTTATTTAAAAACAAATAAAGGTTGTTATTATTGCTAAAAAACTCAAGTTAACTATAAAGTTAACAAATATCCCTTTAAAAAATAACACCAATCTAATTCTCAACAATTTTAATTTGTTAACCACAAATCAAACTTAAATAATATTAATATAACTTTAAAATCACTTTTTTTAGAATTAGTTAGCAAATTCTAATCTAATCTACAAAAGTTCCAATAAATTAATGATTCCACAAATTAAACTATGTATATTAGAGAAATCCAACTGATTAAACCATTAAAAACTAAAAATATTCTAGTAACTAATTTACCTTATAATTCTTTACCTTTAACTATTACCCTATTGTTTGTATTAACTAGTTTTTTTATAGATATATTTGTTAGTGTTTTAATTAACTTTAGTTATTTTAATTGTATTATCTCTTTTTCTATTATTGTAAAGCTATCTTTACCTATTTAAAAAAGTAACTTGATAATTAAATATGCTAATAATTTAATAGAATAAACATTTAGTATTGTATCTAGATACCTATTATTACCCCTTAACTACTCTTAATATATTAAATTTCTAGTTAGCAACATTAGTTATAATTTTATACTAGGTTAAAATTAGTTTGAATATCACAGTTTTATATCTATGAATATTACTCTAAAAGGTTACAAATTTATTTTTTTTACTTTCTAAAAAAAATTAGTGGAATTAATTTTAAAAAATCTATATTACCCTATTATAAAATTATTAAATACTTTACCTAACACTAACTCTACAATTGTAGCAAATAATTCTATTATTATAAGTAAAAATTAATGTAAAAAGTTAATTAAAAACTTAAATAATTTATCAAGATATATATTTATTTATTATTTATCTATTAGTACTTCATTTGTTGATTTTAATAAAGTTATATTTAATGACCACTTTTTAAACAATACAGTAAGTTAATTTACTAATGTTTTTGTACCTATAAATAAATTACCATCTAAATATAATATTAAATACAAAATTAAATTAATCTTTAGTATACAACTATACTTAAAGCTTACTTACTATTTATCTCTTGAATAATACTAAACTTTAAAAGAAGAAATCTAAAAACTACTTGAAAATGGGTATATTAGACTTTTTTCCTTACTATAAAAATTTCTAATCCTCTTTATACAAAAGGCTAATAGTGGTTAAAGACTATATATTGATAATTGTGTTTTAAACTCTAAAACTATCAAAGATAAAACCCTATTATTAAACTTATATGATGTTAAAGATAAACTACTTAAATCAACTATATTTATTAAACTAGATATTAAGAATAAATATTACAATATTAAAGTTGAAGAAAATTCTATCCCTTTAACTAATTTCAATACTTTTTTAAGTTACTATAAATTTACTGTTATAAACTTTAAATTGTGTAATACCCTTGTAACTTTTACTTAATTTATTAATTCCCTTTTTAACCTTGTTTTTAATAACTTTATTATTACCTACTTTAATAATATCCTAATTTATTTAAAAACTAAAGAAGAATATATCTAACATATTAATTAAGTTTTACAAATTATTCAAGAATATAAATTACCTTTAAAACTATTAAAATATATTTTTAGTACCTCTTCTATCTTTTTCTATAGTTATATTGTTTCCTTTTAAAGAATTAATATTAATCTAACTAAACTCAATAGTGTTAAAGCTTTTACTATATTTATAAATAAAGATTAGCTTATGTTTATATTTAGATTATTAAATTACTTTAAAGATTTCATTGATTTTTTTGTTGAACTTATTATTCCTCTTATTAATCTCTTGAAAAAAAAACTCTCTTTTTAAATAAACTCCATTATACACTTTTTGTATAAATACTTTAATTTTCTATATTACCAATGCTTTTACTTTATCTATCTTTAATCTAAAACTACCTACTATTATTTTTACTAACTCTAGTTTTTTTATAATTAGTAGATAATTAACCTAGTTTAAATTTAATTTATTTTTTACTTTATAACTATAAGATAAAATAATAAATAAAGGAGAATAAGTTGAGTTTAACTTTAAAAATGTTACTTTAAAACTAATAACATTCTGGTTAAGAAAAATAAAACCAGTTGAATTGAAATACCTAGTTTATAAATAAAAACTCTTTGCTTTAGTAAAAATAATTAAAAATCACTTATATTTCTTATCTTATAATTTTTTCTTAGCATTTACAGATTATAAATCACTTATCTACTTAAATACTCAGAAGCATTTATTAAAAAAACAAGTTAGATAGATTAAAACTATCTAAGCTTACCTTTTCTTTATTTAATATCTTTTAGGTTAATAAAACTATGTTGTAGATACTTTATTAAAAAATCCTACATACTTACCCTTTTATTTTAATTATAAAAATCCAGCAAATATTAACTTAATGATTATTAATAAAGGAAATAAAGAATTTATTAAACTACTTTAAGAAACACTACCAAATAATAATTTCTTTATTTTAGTTAAAAAAGAACTCTTTAAACTATTAGAAAACTAATTAAAATATGTTAAAAGATTTAAAATTATCAATAACTTACTATATTATAATAATTGTCTATATATTCTTAACATCCCTAAGATTGAACAAACAATATTTGATGAATGCTATAATTTATTTGTTAGAAGACATTAAAACTAGTTAAAGATTGCTGAGAGAATTAAAATATAGTATTACTAACTTTCCCTAGTTAAATTAGTTTAGAAATACACTAATACCTGTGATATATGTTAAAGAACTAAATATAATACTCAACTAAAATATAGTAAACTTATTCTTTTATAAGTCCCTAATAAAATTTAGCAACAAATCTAGCTTGATTTTATAGAAATCCCTAAATCAACAAATAGTTATAATAACTTACTAATTGTAATTGATTTATTTTTTAAATATATTTATTTTATTCTTTGTTTTAAAACTTCTATAGCTAAAAATGTTACACAATTGTTATTTTCTAATATTTTTACCTATTATAAAATTCTACAAACTATTATATCTGATAGAGATATATAATTCAACTTTTAATTTTAGAAGTTATTATCTTTTTCCTTTAAGATTAACCTAGCTATATCTACTACCAATTATCACTAAACCAATAAACTTATTAAAAAAATTATTAAAACCTTAAAGTAAATAATTAAAGCTTATATTAACACTAATCAGTTAAATTAAGATGCTTATATCTACCAACTCTAATATTTATTCAACACCTTTATTAATTAATTAACAGGTTTTAGCTTTTATTTCATCAATTATAATAAACATCCTAACTTAATAATTACTCTAAAACTTTAAATCAACTTACTTTTAGATATTGTTGAATTTCAATCTAATATCAAATATATCAATTCCCTTATTAAATTTAACTTAGAAGAAAATTAAAGGATTATAGAATAACAATACTTAAAGTTATTTAGAAACCCTTTTAAATATAAAACTAGTATGTTTGTATACTTAGAATAATTTACCTTTAAACTTACCCTATTTAAATCTAGCTTAAATCCCAAATATTTACTATTATATTATAGTCTTTATAAAATTTAATCTATTAATTCAAATTTTAAAAATATTACCTTAGAATTATTATTAACTTTGAGGATCAACCTTACCTTTTGCATATTTAAAATTAAACTATACTTTAAAGATTTTAACACTTTTCCTAATTGATTAAATACCCTAAAACTAGATCTAATTATTAATCAAGATAAAGAAGAAAAATACTATGTTAATTACATAATTAAGTCTAAATCTATTAAGAATAAACTTTATTTTTATGTAAAATAAATAGGTTATCCTATTAAAAAAGTTACATAAAAACCTCTAGAAAATATTAAGAATACTTTAGCTTATTATACCTATTTGTAAAAAATTAAAAAGTGTGTTTCTTTTAAAAAACTCACTAGGAGAGTATTAAGAGATTAATTCTTTAAATTCTTATATACACTTTCATATAATCCAATTAACTATAAATTATATAATTAATTTATACTTATATAGTTAAATTAATTGTATAAATAGTATTAAATT
>JNEM01010498.1:0-38922 GCA_000697335.1 Conidiobolus incongruus B7586 | reverse complement strand
TAAAAAATCAGAAATTAAAATATTCCCATTTTTTTAATTTAATGGTAATATCTAAAATATATACAAAATTAAATTTAGATTAATATTATATAATTAATATAATTTATACATAACAACATATGATATAAAATTTTATTTATTTATTTATTTATTTCTTGAAATTAAATCAATTCATCTTTATAAAAAAATTATTAAATCATTATATTAACTTTCTTCAAAATATATGATTAATTATATAATTATTTATTTTTATTTATATTAACACAGATTGATTTTATATTCAATATTATATCTTTTAACCTATTAAAAAATATATTTTATGAGTTTTATTCAGTTTATTCAATAATATACCTCAGATATATATGAGTATTATATCAATCTAAAAATAAGATTAAATAGTCATTAATATCAAATAATTTTTAAAGGATATATTTATCCATTATATTTTAGACAATAAGTATAATAATGCTGACAATAAATAATATTACCTTATTGTGTATCAAACATAAGATGATTATATTCAATTAAAAAGAAATTTATATTGAATAATATCAAAGTTAAAAATTTGTTATCAAGTATTAAGTTTATTATATGCATTTATTTAATTTAAATAGATGAAATGAGAGAAATAAATAATATACCATATTTTCTGATAAGTTAGGAATAATTTTGAATAATCATAAATATGAAATTATTTTCAATTTAAAAATTTTTAATATTAAATAATAATTAAATTTTTCAAATTTTAAAAAGTTTATATATTAAATAAAATTCACGATTATATTACAATACAAGCATATTAATTATTTTAAATAGTATTTTCAAATATATTGCAAAATTTGTTTAATTTGAATTTAAAAACATTTGAAAAATATAAATGATAAAAGATTAAAAATGTATTTAGTTAAACAATCCAGAATTTTTAATAATTGTATAATTATTATTGTGATATTTAAAAATAATTATTACATTTTCAAATTATGTATAATCAAATAATCTGATAATTTTAAAATATTGAAAAATATTATTTAATTAAACATCAATTGAGAATTATTAAGTAGATATGAATTTTTATAAATTATATTTTAAAATAACTCAACTATCAATTGTTATGATTACTTTGTATATAACAATCTTGAATTATGTAAATTCAATAAACTATCAATAACTAATAATGAGATCATCAATAAAGAATATCAAAATTACTTATTTTGATAATAAAAATTCCAATAATTTTATTAGATTATGTAATTTAATATATATATTAGAGATTATTATATAACAAATTATCCTTTTATCACTACAATGAAAGCGTGAAAACTCAATAGTGGTTTTAATAATAAATACTACAATATTGGCGAATATAATATTTGATAATGATTGGTGATTTAGTTTACATTTTGTAAGCTGAGAGAATTGCAAATGTAACAGTCCAATCAAGCGAAATTAATCTGTCACACTTGTTTATTGAATGGATTGAAAATTTATGGGAATTAAATAATAATCAACTAGAAGAAATGTTATGTTTCATCTTTTATTCAAGTAGATTAAAATTAATAATATCAAATCAATATGGAATACCTTGTAAGTATAAAAAATTTTATCAGATCTGGTTACTATACCCCATTACCTCCTGACGCTCCTGTCCAAAGGCGTCCCAATCCAAAAGGTTTCTTTGCCAATGAACGCACATTCTTGAGCTGGGTCCAATTCGCTGTCGTCATTGGTGGTCTCGCCGTCAGTTTGCTAAATTTCACAGAGAATGCTGTCGGTTTTTATTCTGCTATTTTATTCAGTTCAGTGTCTTACTTTATTATGGGCTATGCTTACTATAGCTTCAGATGGAGAGCTAAAAAATTACAAAATCAAGAATTTGGTTTCTATGGTAAGATTTAATTTTATCGAAATAATCTTAAGTTAATGTATATTTTATAGATGATAATTTTGGACCTAAATTTTTAATTATAACAGTTATTATTGCTGCTTTTATTAATTTTTGGTTGAATTATGCTGCTGGAGTTTTTTAGAAACAAAGTACAGCAATATTAATAATATTAAATATATTCGCTAACCAGATATATATATATATATATATATATATATATTTACAATATGCTTAAATATTTTACACTAATATATTAATCAACTATTTTAATATAATTGAATTTTTTGACGATATTCTATATAATGATAAAAAATATCGAATTAAAAGATTTAGTCAAAATTTGCTTAGCAGTAAAATTAATGTAACCACTAGTGCTTTATTGAATATGAACATTGATTTTAACAAGCTCTGTATTTATATTTTCTCATTATATCTTTAGTTTTAATGAACCGAGACACTAATATTTTCAATAATTGGGGTTATTAATTTCACTACTTTCCATTGTTAAAAGAAAATATTAGCGTTACAAAATATCAATATTTGATTAAACAACTCTCAGATACTTTATCAACATTTGTCATTTTACAATTATTGAATTGAATTTTAATAATGAAAAAATAGTGGATTCTTATCAATTACTATAATAAATTTGATTTAATATATTACTAAATAGAATATATAGTTAGATGTATTTGACTTTGTTTTATTATTTGATATTCAATAATATTAATGAAGTTAAAAATGCAATTCAAATTGTGGTGCTGTCATTTAATATCAATATTTATTTATCATTAATTTTTTAAAACTACATTTGTCTATAAAAATTGATCCAGTTTATTTTGGAATATATAATATACACATATTTATATATTGTTATTGTGGTATTCGAATAGATTATTAATACAAACACTTGTATGTTGTGATTATCATTTAATTAAATAAACTACAAATAATACTGGTATTTCAAATGGAATATTAAATATTATATTTTCAATTTTTGTATATTATCAAACATAATGTGTTAAAACATTTTTAGAAATAAATTTTTGATTTTAAATATTTTAATAATTCTAATAATTATTACCAAATAATATTTAATATAAAAAATTGTAATGTATATTTATTCTAAATTAGAAATTCATTATTTATAATAATAAATTATTAAATGTTAAATATACATTTTGTAATTAGATATAAATTTATAAGTTAACAATATTCAGAATATTATTGGAATATGTAATAATTATAGATTTATATTTCAAAACATTGAATAAATTGTTTGAAATAACAGATTTTGATAGAATATAAATTATTATATTATTGATTGATGATTGATGATTGATGATTAATATTAATCTGATTAAAATACAAATTCAAAATAGTTAATATGTAACCCACAATTTGAAATGATTTTTTAACAACAATTTAAACAAATTCTCCAGAATTACAATATTGATAATAATTATCATAACTATACTATTATTATAACGATAATAATCACTATCAACTAAATCAAATAGACCTTGAATAACAATACAATATAAAATTAAAATGAATCCCGTCAAGAATATCCGTAGTATTTTAACACCTTTACAACGTTATTCAATTAGATCATTCTCAAGTTCCAAAATCCAATTAGATTTAGAACCTAAACAAGTTGAAACTTTTTTAAATCAATTCAATATTCAACCAAAAAATATTGAATCTTATATCTCAGGTTTAACTCATAAATCTTTCAAACACGCCTCTGTCAGTAATTCGGATAGATTTCAATTAATTGGTAATTTATTTATTAATATAATTTATCTTTCTATTTATTAATAATATTTTTAGGTGAAAAATTAACTAACTTGATGATTACTGAAGAATTTTTAAATAAATATCAATGTACCGAAAAAATGTTACAACAAGCTGTTAATACTCTATTTAGTAAAAAACAGATTAATGAACTTTTAAAACCATACGACTTCAGCAAAGTTTGTCAATATGAATTATTCAAAGTAAATTCTTATTTTATATAATATATAAGTATATACTAATGAACTACTATTTAGGAAAAGGAAGACAAGCCCATTCCCAAGAATTTGTTAATTAAACAAGAAAATGCAATGATTCACACTTGTTTCCACGGTTTAGTTGGTGCCATTTACTACGATCAAGTAACCTATTTATTCGCTTTTATTAATCATCTATAACTAAATATTTTAACAGGGATGGAGTGTTGCCAAGCAATTCGTTAACAAAGTTTTGTTTAATCAAAAGTACAATGTCAACTTCTTAAAGGCCTTTGAAAACCCTGAACAAAGTGTTAAACAAATTCTAAGTCAAAAATCCTTACCTGAACCCACTTCTGAGTAATTTATTTTATTTAATTATATTTTCCTTATTTTTATTTAACTACTAATAATTATAGAGTTCTTACCCGTGAAGATGGATTATATTTGGCTACTCTTAACATTGGTTCTGAACAAGTTTCTACCGGTAATTATCATACAATTTAAATTCTATATTTACATTACTAATTATATAATTAATATAGCTGTCGGGTACAAGCCTAATGCTGCCATCTATAGAGTAATATATAATTTATATCATCCCATTTTTATGAATACTAACCTTAACATATTAGGCCTACGCTAATTTATTATCAACCAAATTATTTGACGATATCAACTTATTAAAATTTTAATATAAATAAACTTATTATGTTTAATCAGTAATATTCATCTATTTAAATTTAATATAAATACATCTGATATACGAATTTTCAATTAATCAATCATAATTCAAAAATAGATTATCTTATTATTTTATGATCTATAGAATCAAAAATTATTGATAGTATATTTATATTATACGAATATTATAACCTTTGATAAATTTATCACCAAAATTTTAATAAACTATATCGCTCTGACTTTAATTTATCTCTCATATTCATTTAACTGTTTTAAATAAAACGTAATACTATAATATTAACAACAATAATGAATAGATATGGTGAATATTAAATGGAATTGACAACTATAATATTACAAAATAGAATGAAAATTTTATTATATATTAAAATGAATTTTTAAATTAATCTGACTCTTCTTCAGATACGGAATCGTATTGATTACATAGCAAAGATAAAGCTGCAGGAGTTGAATCCTGTTTAGGCATGTCTTCTTTCTTAGTGACTGTATCTGATGTAATGTTTCGCGCAAATTTTGATATCGATTGAAGAACCTTCTTAGATAAAAATCCATTATCCTCTTCCTCTTCTACCTGTTGTTGGAGTTCATGATTCGTTGATTGTGTAGTTTCAGTTTGTTGTTGACTGTTTGAAGCTTCAATCATATATCGCTTATTACCTTCGAGGGATTGAGTGTGATCTTCATTCTCCAATGCACGTTTATTGGAATTTTCATCTCCATCTAAAATTGCATCAATAAGCTCAGGTGGTAAAGTTTTTGTCAAAGCTTCAAACACTCTTTGTTCAGATCTTTGACGATGATCTTCTCTAGCACGAGGGTTAGGATCTTCAATAGCCCATCTAAATATTATCTTAGCTAAATTATTAAAAAGAATAAAATAGTGAAGATAATACCTTAAATTTAGAATCTAATATCAAAAAAAAATAGAAAATTAAGGTTAAGTTGAATTGGAATGAAAATATATAAAATAAATAATCTACCTCTTCTTTATCTAAACTCTGATTAGCCATAGCTTCTTTAGCAAATTCGGCATTAATTCTTCTCTTATATTGAACAAAAGCAACACATTTGGAATAGAGTACCTTAACTAAAAAATGGACAAAAAATTTAATATTTATTGGAAAATTTTGATAATTAAATTATATTACCTGTATCGATTTCGCCCCACTCACTAAAGTGACGCCATACAACTTCATCAATATCATCATAAGGAGCAATACGACCCACGTATAAAGTACAATTTTCTCTGCTAAAAGCACCAACACCACTCATATCATTTCTAAATTCACCAAATCGTTCTCTACCGAAACAATCTACGGGAATCTCCTCACGATCCTCCCAGGTTGGAATTCGGTGCTTATATTTACAGTCTTTGCCATATGGGCAGCATCCTCTAGCGAAAAATAAACATAAATAAGCACCAGGGTCTTTTGTACCCTGTGTCCATCCACAATCTCTTTCTACTTTGCATCTATATTCAGCTCGTTCTCTAAATGATATAAGTATCATTTCAATTAACGAATTTGAATTTGAATTACCTTCCATAATTATCTCTGTTACCACTCCATTTATTATACCAAATATTATAGCTCATACCACCATCACCACCACCTCTATTAGCACCCAAATTTTCCAAAATACTCATATCTACCTAAAAACAAATAATTAATATATTTATATGAAATTATAAAAAAAATTAGATACTTGAGGAGGTGCAGGTCTGGACTCCATTTCAGCTTTTGACATTAATTTTTGTACTGGATAATTTTTTGGATTAATTGACATTTTTAAATTATTTTAATATTAAATAAAATTAATTTGTAATCAATTTGAAATGAGTGATTAATTCAATTTTGACTGAATACTGACTCAATTTAATTTTTTATTTTTTTAATAATACTATTGTGGGATTGAAATTATAATTGTAGTTTATTTTGATTGGAATTATTTTTGGGTTAGAAATTTTATATAATAAATATATTAATAAGTTATAGTGTGTTAAAATTTCGTGCAAAGTCAGATATATTTACAGGTTAAAGCTGAACCGATTTTGAATCAATTAAAAAGATAAAAGTCATAAAATTCAGTCATTTCAAATTATTGGATAATCTCAAGAGGTTTGACAATAGATGGTTATCTTTTTGATTTCACTAATTTTTGAACACTATACATCAATTGATATTCAATTTATTATCGATTAATTTAATTTAATAAAATCAATATGCGAAAAAAACATTCGTATTCAGTATCAATTATAATGACTATTTACATCTACAATTTTATTTGACAATAAAAATACGAATATATGATAAAAGTTATATTCAAATTTGTTGAAAAATACTAGTGTATAATAATTCAATATACTCCATTTTATCAAATATTACAATTAAATAAAAATGGTTTTAAATAATATAATTTCTTAATCAATTCATAAATTAATATATATTATGCTAACATTTTAAATAATCTTAAATTTTAATCATAATTATAATAATTATACTTTACTAACATTTCTTAATTATTATAAAAATATCTCGCAAAATCAATGTTCGTAAAGTTTTTGGATAATTTCAAAGCTTTGGTAATATATACTATTTAAAGAATAAATAACTTGCTGAAATAACTTGGACTTATTTATATGATACATTTTCAATATAAAAATACTGTTTTTAAAAATTTTACTCCAAAATATCCTTTAAGAAATCTAGTATATATTATTTACTAAATTTGCATTTTACAAAAAGTTCAACTTTTTTTAGATATTGGTTATAATTTCCATATATTATATTGCAAAGCTCATGACCTATCAATTAATTGGACATAGTCTTTCTTTATTTCTTTATTATATATTCTATATTTAATTAGATAAATATAAAAAATAATCTTGTATATAGTCATCTAATATACCTCTTGTTAAAGGTAATCGGGGTAGTTAATATTCCGATTAATAAAATTTTTAGAATAGGCTCAGCATCCATACAAGAAAAACTGATATAACATGTGAAATGATTAGTAATAAGAATTTTATCATAACCATTGATCAATTTATATATTTTGATTTTTTACATATAATCATTATGAAATGAATATAACTTAATATAATCAACTAAATATGCATGATTATTATTATTATTGTTATTTAATCTGAAGTTATTCAAATGAAATTTTGTATAAAAATATATAATTAGACTATATCAAAACTTAGGAATAATATTTTAATTAGAGTATATCACAAGTCAAAAATTTAAAATATAATTTCCAATAAATGACATCATAAAGATATGAGTAATAACCCATAATCACGTCAAGAACCTTAAATAGCATTTATTAATTATAATGTAATTGGGTAAAACTTACGATTAATTACCAAATAACAAATCAAACAATGGATTTATCAAAAGTACCAGCTTGGAGATATGGATGTATTTTAGGAGCATCCGGAGTATTTTTAGGAGCTTATGGAGCTCATGGATTAGCCAAATTAGTGAACAATGACGCTACCAAATTGGCCAACTGGCGTACAGCTTACCAATTTCAATTTTTTGCAGCTCTCACCCTCTTAGCTATCGGTTTGGGTCATGAAAGACTCAGAAGACCTCAATTGGCTACCAATTTGGTATTGGCAGGAGCTATTGGCTTTTCGGGTAGTATTTACGCATTGACCTTGAGACCCAAATTAGGTAAATATATCGGACCTGTCACACCTCTCGGTGGACTTAGTATGGCTGCTGGATTTTTGTCTATGTTTCTTTAATTTAATCAATAAATTGATATATAATTATTTATATCACGTTTAATTGTACATAACTCATATATCTTTATCACTTTAATATCAGAACCAAATAATAAATTATCCCATAACTTTAATTATAATATATTCTTCAAATAAACTAAGTAACCAGTCCAAATCAATATAATACAAACTTTGTTAACAATATCAATAGTAAATTAAATAATATTATAATATTATTGATTACCAGTTATATTTATTAATTTATACTTGATTCACATATTTTATAAATATCTAGTTTTAAATCTATTCTTTTTTGTAATAGTTCCATTCATTTCAAAATATTTTCTCAAATATTTGTTTGAATAAACCTTTTAAATGGGTAATTGAATCAAATCTTTTATTATATCCACTTCTCATTTTTTTTATTTTATTTTTAAGCTTCCAGTTCGCCGAGCACTCAGCTGCAAACTTTTAAGAAATGGTTTCAATCTTTACAACCTGTAGATGGTAGATTGAATGCTGACAAAGTAGCACCATTTTTGAGAAAGTCAAAACTACCACAGAGTGTTCTAGCAGATGTAAAATGTAAAATAATTTAAATATTAAACACTATATTAATTTATTAGTTAGATTTGGGAAATATGTGATAGTGATGGTGAAGGATTTTTAACTCAAAGCACTTTTAACCTTTGTATGAAACTCCTTGTTGTTGCTCAAAAAGGACAACAGCCCACTCTAGCCGTTCTTGATGCTGGTAAATAAGATTATATTATTATTATTATTATCAATATTAAGTTAAATTCTATAGATATTTCTGAGATGCCAATACTTGAAGGTTTTACACCTATCCCTCCTCCAAGTGAACCTGTTTTAAATCCTCAGGTCTATACTATTACACCTCAAATGAAACAAAATTATTTGAATCAATTCAAGCAATTGAATCCCAAAAACAATATGGTTTCTGGTGATCAAGTTAAATATCTATTTATTCAATCTGAATTGCCTACTGAAGTATTGGCTAAAATATGGTACTTAATTTTTTAAAAAACTTATGCTTTTATTTGATATTAATCATTTTTGATATAGGAACCTGTCTGATCCACATGATAGAGGACAATTAAATGCTTCAGAATTCTGCATTGCTTTACATCTTTTATATTTGATTAAATCTCAACAAATCAAATCATTACCCTCACAGCTCCCTAAAGACTTAATTCAATCAGCTCATGTGGCCCAACCACCTCCAGCAATCCAAAGTCAACCTTCCATCCCAACTCCTGTAGTACCTCCATTACCAGCAGATTTAGATTATTATGGAACATCAGGTCAACTTAAACTAACCCAGCTCCAAACAGAGTTAAATCAAATTAAAATGAAAGTTGAATTGGAGCAACAAAAGAAGATTGAATTAGAAAAGACTCTGGGATTAGAAGAGATCAGCTCTCAGCATTATTCAGAGAATTTAAATAATGTCAATAATCAAATTGAGCAAATTAGATTTAATTCGAGTCAACTTGATCAATCTATCCATACGATTCAATCCAGCATCGCTCAATCTAATACTGAACTTGAGCAATTGAATGAAGAATTAGATCAAAGCGATGCTGCATTGGATAGTCTTAGGAAGAGTCACCGAATGGAGGAAGGTTTCATGACTATTAATAAGACATCATTTGACAGTATAGTGATGGAAGTGAACAGTCTTAGACAAGAACTGGGAATGGAACCCATTGGGGAGTCCCTCGATGAGTGGGAATTATTTAATCCTTACCAAGGCCAAACTGTTTCACCAACTCATAACATCCAACAACAAAAATCTATTGAACCCATGTCGCCTAAAAGTCCACTTGACGAAACTGAGGAAACTAGATTTGAAACCTCTCACCCAACCAATCTCGATCTTCCCAAAACTATGATCACATCCACTCAAACCGAATCTCCTGCCGCAATTGATGAATCCAGCATGACTTTTGATGATTTCTTTAGCTCTCCGACAGCCAAACCCAAACAACACGCAAACACTCCCATCCTTAGAGGTGGATTGACTGGTGGTAGTATTAGTGGAACTAGTCGAAGCACCAGAAAGAAGGATGGAAAACCTCGAACAATTCTTAATTTTGATTTTACTAAACAATAATCACTCATTTAATATTGATATTTTTATATTTAACTTGACAATTTTTTATTGTTCATAGTCTTTTATCCTTTTTTCAGATCCTCTCAAATTCAATTAATATATTTTCATTGACTGTTCACATAATTTCGAATTTCTTATCAATATTTGTACTTAGCAACCTGATCAACACAATCTATTCCTAAACATACAAATATTTTTTAATTTATAATATTATTAATTAGATATTGTTTATTACCAATACTTTATCATAAATAATAGATCCAAAATTTATATTTTATTTCCAATTATTTCATCAATAACTAAGATGAATTATTATTTGAACTTCTCGTTCAAATAATACTTCAATAATTGATAATGCTTCAAATCCTTAATTTTAGTATATACCATTTAAAATAAACTTATAGTTCTATTTAAATGGTTTATTATAATAATTTTAAACTGTGTAAATGTTATTTATTATGACAATTGTATATCAAGTTTAATATATTAAATTCCCAAAGTATGTTAAAATTGATTTAAATAAATTCCAAGTTATTCAATTGTTATTATCAAAAATTATAGAACTTGGATATTTAATTGAAAGGATTGTAGTGATATTGGGATAGAAATTTTATTAAATACATTCCATTCATACAAAATAATTATGTGGTTATTCATTTAACCATCTAGTGATATCGGCTCTAATTGCCTTTCTAGTTTCAGTTAAAGAAGTAGAATCTGTTGATCTGTCAACGCTTAAATCTTGGGCGTGAGATCCTTTCTTAATAATGTAAATGGGTCTGTCAGGAGTGGATTCAGTTACATTATTCACTGAGAGAGCAATCCAAGGGTCAGTTTCGCCATTGACCCAAATAATTCTGGAGGTCTTATTATCTAATGCTCTAAAGCGCTGGTTGATAAAGTTAACATTTGGAGGTCCAATGCGCCTACCAAAGATATCGGCACTGCAGTAAAATTCATTAAAGAAATCAACAGTGAGAAATCTTGACCGAGTGGATTTGCCCTTGGGAGCTGTCTGCCAATATCCATATTCCATGCAACATTGGTAGGTCCATTGACGAGAACTTCCTGCGCTGCTGTCTAAAGACATAACGGAATCCAGGTTTGCGAATTGGAAACAGGTTTTCTTTTCACTAATCAAATATAGTTTCAATTGTGAGATAAAGTAATCATACTTCTGTTCTATTGTAGTTAAATTAGTAAATCCACTGCACAAGGAATCAATGTTAGGCTTAGCAGTCGGAGAGTTGTACTGTACCACGGACGCCAACATATCATAGATGGTACTGATGAAGAGAAGGTCGTTCTCAATATCGGAACAGCCAAAATCTTCCTTTAACTTGCGACGAGTACCATATATTGTGAATTGATTATCAATATAATTCTTAACTTGCTCAACCTGATTTAAGCATTCCTCACCCAAAGCAGATCCAACCACTTGATCATATTCGAAGAAATCTTCCTTAGCCAAGACAGGAGCAGAAGAAGCCAAAGCAGCGAAAACAGTATCGGGGTACTCAGAGCGGATCCAAGCAGAAAGAGATCCAGGGTAACTTCCGCCAACGGTGATCCATCTAGTGTCTGTTAACGGCTGGTTCGTCAAAGGATTGATAACAGTTTTGATAAAATTGCCAGCATCTCTCACACCGTTAATACTACTTAAATACCTTAAATTGTCAACAGTCAAATTTTTGAATGGTTGACTCTCTCCATAGTAACGATGCTCTAGCCCAAATAAGATCCCGTTGTGTTCTTTAGCCATTTCATAGATAATTCCTCTAGCCACGCTGGAGTTTTTCAATTCGCCTTCCCCTCCCAAATATAAGAAAGCTGGACCTCCAGGTTTGTAAAATTGAGTGTTTAAATAATATTTCTGCTTGTAAGTTCCGGCTGTAATATCATCATGGTCCAGAGGTTGGTCGAACCATAAAGTTTGGACATTGGCTAAAGATGCAGCAGTAGCTTGGGTGTCTGAATCATCATCCAAATCTGAAAGAATTTTTGGGAACTTTAAGAAGTTAGCACTAGCCAGTAATATGAAGAAAGAATATTTCAATATCATTCGTAATAATGGCTATCCTATAAAAATTGAATAACTAGAATTGATTTTTATAACCTCAAAAAATAATCAATATAGTGATTTGTACAGTTGAATTTTTGGAATTTAAATTAGATAATAAATGAATCAATAATCTATTATCTTGCTTCAATATATCTCAAACGAATATTTAAAATGTAAATGTTATTAAATGGTTTTTGGAAAGTATCAAGAAAAACTAAATATCTAATAATAAAATATCGACGCAAAAATCCAATTGGGATTTGATGTGTAGCTTTATTTATACTCAGAGCTAACATTCTCAGTAATCCTGATATAGCTTATAAAATCTGGGGTAGTGTTAGATTTATTTAGAATAATAACAAAATATGATGAATATTCACCCTATTTTTGTTATTTATTTTTAAAATTTACACAATAACTAGCACTTGATATATATTTATAGAAATCTTACAATATTATTTTTAATTCTGTTTATTATTTTTTCGAAATTGAGTAAAAGTCTATGCAGTAAATAATTGTTTGATTGCTTTTATTGGTAAGTAAAAAAAATATTGCTTTCTTAACAAAGCCATTTTCCTAATATTATAAATTTAATATTTCTTTAAATAATATATTATTCTCAATGTATATTCATTATAATTTTCTATTACAATTTGATTTCAAATTGTAATTTCAAATAGTTGAATTGAATCAATTAACAATGATTCAATTTAAAGAATGATATATATATATATGATTAAATACTGCGATATACAATTAATATATAAAATACTCTTAATCTTAAATTTTTTTTCATTTCTGATAGTATGTAATATTAATGGGAATTGATTTATTTTAAGAAATTTGATATACATTGGGGTTTAACAGTGAATACCTTTCAAGCTATTATTCATCAAAAAATTAATTATACCAATCAAAATATTATTTATATTATTATAAAATAAATGAATACAATAAATTCTTTATAAATATGTATATCAGTTGTATTATTTATCTTAGGAGTATTTTAAAATTTTAAGAAAATTGCATTTAATTGGAATTAATAATGTATAATAAAACCGGTGTATACCAACAGCATTATTTTTGACTAATATCATATAATGATTGATGTTTGAAGATTTAAATTACTGAAAATTAAAATTACTGAATCCTCTCCTTATTTGGCAATTCTTCACTTTTTAACAACCTAAAATTGATGTGGAGACTTTTCCTCCACATATTTTTCAATTGAGTTTCGATTGTATATAGCTTGTTTAAAACTCTACTAATACCATGACTTTTTGAACATTAAACTATGTACTAGATTCCGAACTTGTATTCAAAGAAATATAAAATGCATTAAAAACTTATATTTTCAAATATTAATGATATATAATTATCAAAACATATAATATATTTTCACGAAAAAACAATAGTATTTATCTTCATTCTAAATTTTCAAGTATACAAATAAATGTTGGTAGTTGAGGTATATTAACAAATTGTTAATGAGTAATGCAATATAAGCTTCTATTCTATTAAACAATTTGTATTTATAAATATTTTTTAAGATTCATTAAATCAAGCTAAAATATAATTTTAATAATTTTATAACATTTGATGAGTGTGACAACTGTAATCGTGGAAGGAATTAGACTTTTAGAGCTTAAGCGGGGAATCGCCAGCTGTAAACGACAGATTACCACAGAGTTACGGAAAATTGATGGGGTTCACCAAATCAGGTACAAACGGCTTACTGTAAATTGGGTTCTTTGTGTAAAGTAATTATCTCACGCTCGTCACGGCTCAACGCTTTTGTGAGGGTTACGAGAAAAATTTAGAGACTAGATACTTTCGAAATGAAGATAGAAGAGATACGTTTATTAGTTCGTTCATGATAATTTTATATTAGCTTTCATTGTTGATTTTTATGGATAGGAATGGCTGAGTGACAAAAAGAACACAACCATCCGGTTCACGAAATGAGTGTTCCCAATGTGACTTCTCGATTCAGTGTGGTAATCGCAGTTTCTTGAGTGATTGACAAGATCATTTCCCATCAAGTGTATAATTTGCAAGCTATTCTACATTTTTGAAGTTCAATAAAACTTAAATAATTTGGTGTTTATTTGAATAATGATAAATTTTTTATTATTTTATAAATGAAAATATTAACCATTATGTCTGATAAATAACATTATAAATATGATAATAATATATATTCTAATAACATTAAAACTCTATATTATTATTGTCAAATCACAAGTCACAAAATATTAACAAAATTAAAATATATGCTTTATTTGAAAAATCTAAAGATTGAATAATATTAGTGTACTTTAATATGGTTAGAATATTGATATTAACAAACTATTAGTGAAATGTATATTTATAATATAAAATATATCATAGTGAAAATAACACTATAATGAAATATCATTTCAAATTTCATTTTCCTTATCATAATCGAAACTATTGTCTAGTCCATTATGTTTTCAAGTTCAATGAAGTCAATTATCAATTTTTGCCAAAAAATTAGAGCGTTTATATTGTAAATCATTCCAATGATAATAAAGGAATAGAAAATTATTCATAATTAAAATAAATATAGTTTAAGATTATAGATTCAAATACATTATAGATAATTATATGAGTCATCTAATCCTTTATAATTAGCATCGGGATTTTATTACAAGTCTCAATATAGTTTTATTAAATATAAAGTGCTATATTGACAGAAATGTAATGAATTTCAGCAATGTAGAAATATTAACATGGTTTTAATATACAATCGAGATGTAGGTACACAATCATAGCAAAATATTGTAATTTTCACAACTCATTTACTTTATTCACAAAATTATTTTACAATTTTTTATTCAATAAATCAACTTTTCAAGATAAATAAATTGGGACATATATCTATATTTGTATTTGATCTAATTAATTATGAAATATAACCTTTACGGATTTCTAATTCAGTTAATATTCAATTAAAATCATCTTTAAGATTTTGTCAAAAAATAAAGGTTGATTAAGTATTCTGTCATAAACTTTCAACTATTTGAAAAATCATATAAGTTGAGAATATTAAAAATCTATAAAATTAAAATAGGAAATGGTATAATTAATTAACTCAATTTCCTTAAATATATTTATATGTTAGGGAAAGACTAATTTTAAAACCTTTATTTTAATATAATCATTCAAATATTGACAAATAATGAATTGAAAACTATCTCCTTAATTGAGTTATTGATTATCATACAGCAGTGAGAACAATGTATTGAATTATTAGTTTAATTAACGCAATCCAAATAAATACCATTGATTTTATAATAATAGATTGTTTTCATATTTGATAAAAAAATAAATATTATTATTTCTGTAAATTCATCTTATCATCAATAAGATATTACTAATTCTGAACACAATTAATAAACTAATTATTAGTATCTATTTAATAAAAAATTTAACAAGTTTGAATCAATTTTATCAATTTTTAATATATTGACTATTTTTAAATTATATAGAAATCTTGATTTGATAAATTTCAATATTAATAACATTGTGTAATCTGATGCACATAAATCAGTAATAGAAATAAATAACAAATATAATGGAAATAAATGATATAACCTGAATGAATTCTATCGTGTTTATTAATATTTTACATCTCTGTGTATCTCTTGCCATGTTCACAGACCAGTTAATCAATATCTATAATAGTTAGATATAGGGATTTAATGATAACTGATAATTCATATGATAATGTATAAAGTCCGATATATTGAAAATAATTAAGTGTCTGATAGTGATGACACTTCAGATTGAGTGAATGATTAGATGAAGGCTTTGTTCAGTAGAAAAATATATTAAAATTATAAATTAGATCTTAATTTAAAATATAGATATCAACAATAGAATAATATATGGCAAATAAAGCTTAATTAAAATAAAATTTTATTTTGTGGATTAATATTAATTAAATAATTATTGTTTTAACCATCTAGCAATATCAGCTCTGATAGCCTTTCTAGTTTCGGTTAAAGAAGCAGAGTCAGTAGGTCTGTCAACACCCAAGTCTTGAGCGTGAGATCCCTTCTTAATAATGTAAATGGGTCTGTCAGGAGTGGAATTCTCAGTATCTTTGACAGAGAGAGCAACCCAAGGATCAGCATCACCATTGACCCAAATGATTCTGGGAGTCTTGTTGTTCAAAGCCTTGAAGCGATCATTGATGTACTTGGTGTTAGGAGGACCAATGGGCTTACCATAGATGTCAGCACTGCAGAAGAACTTGTTGAACCAATCGACAGTGAGATATTTTGAACGAGTGGATTTACCCTTAGGAGCAGTTTGCCAGTATCCATATTCTGTACAACATTGGTAGGTCCATTGACGGAAAATACCAGCACTGCTGTCCAAGGAAGTGAGGGAATCAAGATTAGTGAAATCGTAACAGGTTTGTTTGTTATTAGACAAGTAGAATTTCAACTGAGAAGCAAAGTATTCGAATTTTTGTTCAACAGTGGTCAAATTAGCAAAACCGCCACACAAAGATTCAATGTTGGGTTTGGCAGTGGGAGAGTTGTATTGGACAATAGCAGCCAACATATCATAGATAGTATAAAGGAAGAGTGTGTCATTCTTGACATCAGTACAGCCGAAAGCTTCCTTCAATTTGGAACGAGCACCGCATTTGCGGAATTGGTTATCAATATAATTCTTAACTTGTTCAACGTTATTGAAACATTGTTCACCCAAAGCAGAAGCAACAACTTGATCATATTCGAAGAAATCTTCCTTAGCCAAGACAGGAGCAGAAGAAGCCAAAGCAGCGAAAACAGTATCGGGATATTCAGAACGGATCCAAGCAGAGAGAGATCCAGGGTAACTTCCACCAACAGTAATCCATCTGGTGTTGGTTAAAGTTTTGTTGGTCAAAGGATTGATGACGTTCTTAATGAAATTGCCAGCATCCTTGACACCATTAAGACTGGTCAAGAATCTTAAATTATCAGCGGTCAAATTCTTAAAAGGTTGACTTTTGCCATAGTAGCGATGTTCTAAACCATACAAAATACCATTGTGTTCTTTGGCCATTTCGTAGATAATACCGCGAGATACACTAGAGTTTCTTAATTCACCTTCACCCCCAACATAGAGGAAAGCTGGACCTCCGGGTTTGTAGAATTCGGTGTTCACATAGTATCTTTGCTTGTAAGTACCAGCTTTGCTGTCATCATGGTCAAGAGCTTGATCGAACCATAAGGTTTGGACACTGGAGACTGGAGCGGCAACGGCTTCAGGAACTGAAGCATCATTGAGAGTGGGTTGAGTTCTAGGGACTTGTAAAAGACTAGCACTAGCTAGTAGTAAATAGAATGAATAATTAAATAGCATCCTCAAAGAATGGTTGTATGATAAAGAGAATACAATTGTTAGAATCAATTCTTATAAAGCTATCTGCACTTAATCATGTGATTAATTAGATTTTGGTGGTCATTCGGATATATAACATTGATAACTTATAACCAAAACCAGAAAATTCTTCCAAATGTGAATTTAAAATTAATTCATATCCATTAAATTACTTAGTGTAACCAATATTACTTTCGGCTCAGTTTTTATCCATAAATTATTTTCAACTCATTGTTAAAGTGGTTTAATTTATTTAATTCATTAATCTCTAATAGATGATATATAATGGTCCCATTATTTAAATATATTCTGCCAAATTTGAATTTTTTAATCTTAGGGATTTAATTGTGACGTAGTCAAATGGGTTATACAAATTGTGACCATTGGATATCTATGTTGTTTACAATTCGAATGATATGTCATAATAGATCATTATTATTTTTTCCCACTAAATAATGTGATCATTGAAATGGTTAATATTTAACAATAATTACAAATTTTTACTGTATTTAAATAGTTTGAAAATTTCAATATGTTTATTATGTCTGAAAAGTTCAAATTCTACAAATTTTGCTGTAAGTTGATTTATGTACTAAAAAAGGAATAAAATCAATTTGATTCTTGTCAAAATAAAGTAAATATATTGTTGATAATATATAAAGCATTAAGACTAGATATTGAATAAATTATGTTAGTCTTGATGATTTTTACCAGTTAATATTCAACCGCATATTCAAATATTGAAAATTTATATTCAATTCAATTTTTAATAGGTAAAAATATGTTTTGCAAAGTTGTGAATTAAAACTTAGTGGATAACCAAATTATTCCGAAATATATACTAACAGTTAAATTAAATTTGCGAATTTAGGTCTCAAGAATTGTAAACATATAAACATACTAATCATTCAAAATTAACTCAAAACAAATTAACCATTTTTATTCAATATATAATTTAATAAAAGGAATATGATATAATATAAATCATTCACATCTTTTTCTTCATTCATAGCTCAATGGTATGATTGTTTTATTAATTGACGAAAACAATATTTTACCCACAATTAAGGTTCTCTTTGTTAAACAGGTTTTGGTTTGATTAAAATTGAATTTAAATAATTAAAATATTGTTAAAATGCTATTGTTTAATTGAAATATATCATTTTTCCAATATATTATACCTATTTTAATGGTTGATATATTTCTTTGATATGTTATAATTCATCACGATTTAAATAGAGTATAACTAATTTTTAACATATTCTTGTATTACTATAAAATACATTAGATCATTAAAAAACCATTTAAATTTCAACTCTATGAAATGAGATATTTTCAAGATTCAATAATTAATAGTATATAATAATTGGATTTAAATAGTCTTCATTTATTGTATATTTATAATTAACTAATAAAGAAAAAAAATGGAATTCAATATTGAAAAAATATATGTTTTAATATTGCTTATTCAGATATATTGAATATGTTTGATTCAAGGTTAATTTGTTAATCAAATATAAGTTAATGGATTATTAATTTTAAAATGATAAACTTAAGTCTATATTTGTTAGTATTTTAATAATACTGAAATTCTTTAACAAGTTCAGTACACAGCTTATGTATTAAAAATATATGTTATAATGATAGGATCTATATTAATTGAAGAATGAGAATGAAAGTATTATATAAAGAAATTAACAGCTAATATTTTTTAATTTATTTTAACATGTATATTCGGATTATTACCAATTAAATTATCATTAATTTACATTTAAAATATTAATAGCAATTATCTAATTAATGTTTTGGAATCTTTACAGAATTAATGAGATTCTTAATGAAATAGTAGTTTGTAACACAAGGTGCATTTTTATACGCTTAGATTGTGTAAACATGGCCGCTAATGAAAATAATTTGATAATTGTATATTTGTTTTGCTAATGTTGCTGATATAATTGATCTCACATCATTCAAATTATGATTTATCTAAAGAACTTGCACATAGATATTCATAGTGGCATTAATATATTTAAATAGAAATTGTTTGTATGTTATTCAATTTGTTATTAATAATTTAAACCTGTAGATGTATAATTGATTAACTAACATTTATTTAAATCATGTCGGTCAATTATTATCTTACATAGAAACTTAACAAATAAAGTAATGATTTTAAACAATTATCACAAAATCTGAGAAAATAGTTATAGATTTCAATATTGATAAAAAAATTTTAATTTATCAAAATATTTGAAGAGATCTAGATTTGAGTGGGCTCAATTAAAAAATACTGTATTTTATAGTTAAACTTATTTTACCAGGTATTTGTTATTAATAATATTATCCAAATGTAATTTATCAATTTGATTGGTTATCTTAAAAATAATTTAGTTACGAGGAGCTGTTTAATAAAGTGAGCTTTTTTTAATACTATTAAACATATTTCTATTTAATGTACGATATTTTAATAGGTATCTCTTTCAATAATTATTCAAATATAAAAATAACAAAAATCAATATTAATATTACATCCTCTAGAAAATCACAAACTTGAATGTTATTAATATAGCGGAAAATTGTGTAATTCAACATTTCAAAATTTATAAAATCAGATTGAAAACGAAAATTTAATTCAAAATATATATTACATGTAGAAATATAAAATCATGTGAATTTGACAGCAGGAATCAGTTTGAAGAAACACTAAATACTTTTGAATTATATAACTGTAAACCCTCCTATACAATATAAGAATAATGGTTCAAATATAAATTCCTACCATCTATTATTTTTGAATATTGACATCAGAGAAAATATTGGTTGTAAAAGGAAGTTGAAATTACTATATTTTTTGTTAAATCTATACCATTTCTTATATTTGCCATCATTTTGATTTATAAGCTTAATTTTTATAAACTACAAAAAATGATGGTTATTATTATATGATACCACCTTATATATTTGATATAATAAAAGGCATTTTTTACTAATATTGAAATTCATACTTATAATTATAAAATGATATTATTCGTAATCATCGCTTAAATTTTCTATATTGCAGGAAGCATAGTTTTTAGATAATTGTTACTTTAATCTATTTCTATATTGAACTATAATATTTTATAATAAGAAATAATATATTTAATTAAATTCTATATCAAATATAGTCTTAACAAAGGGCAAGATAATATTTGAAATGATATTTAACAATTTAATTTGATAAATTTTATAATTAAGAATTTTAATATAATTTTTATCGCTTTTCGTAACAGAAAAATTATCGATTTTATAGTTTATGTATTATACCAATTTATATTCATTCATCTATATATACAACTGATAGATCAAAAGATTCACCAAATTAATAAAATTATATTTTGGATAAATATGTAATCCAATAGAGTATCTCAATACTTTATATTATAATATTGATTAGTCAATACAAAGATTTTAATAACTAACTTATTCAAATTATAGTAGTATAATATTCCATAAAATAACAAAATGAACAGTATACATTTACAGTGTGAAAATTTAAATGATTTATTTTATGCATACAGTATAACGAGGGCTGTACTAATAAAAATAGAAGATATTGCTTAAATTGGTATGTAAAATATAGATTGCAAAGAATCAAACTTATTATTAAGTAATAATATTTTGATATCTTTAAGGTTAGTATATTAATACCAGTAAAAGTACACTGTGATTGAAATTTAATCAATAATAGAAGATTACTGAATATGTTTGATTTAAAAGCGATCGGTTTTAGATATAAAAGAGAATCAAGGTAATCAATATAAAAATCAATAAAAGAATATATATTGAATGATGTTTAGAAATAATATTACATTAACGTAAAAATTATTTAAATTTATCATTGAAATATCCAAATATATTAAGTATTTCAAATTATTCAAGTATTAAGTTTGAACATTAATTTCTTAAATTGAAAGTAATAATTAATTGATTATTCCTCCAACCATCTAGCAATATCCTTTCTAATTGCAATTTTTGTTTCAACCAGAGAGATATTATCAGATGAGAGAGAAGATAAATCTTGGCAATGAGATCCATTCTCAATGATATATATAGGTCTATTAGGAGCAGAGTGAGCAGTATTTGAAATAGAGAGAATTGACCAAGGATCAGATTCTCCATTGACCCAAATAATCTTGGATACTTTTTGTAAAATCTTTAATCTGTGGTTAATAGATTTCGTGTTAGGGGGTCCAATAGGCTTGCCAAAGAACTCGGCACCGCAAAAGTACTTGTTAAACCAATCAACAGTCAGATATTTGGAGCGTGTGGATTTGCCTTTGGGAGCTGTCTGCCACCATCCATACTCTGTACACATTTGGTATGTCCATTGTCGAAAATATCCATATCTATTATCTAAAGATCTAAGGGATTCAAGGCCAGAGAAATCGTAACAGGTTTGGTCTTTTATGGCTAAGGTCAACTTGATTTGAGACACAAAGTATTCATATTTTTGTTTAATCTTAGTAAGTGAATTAAAGCCAGTACAAAATGATTGAATAGTAGGATTGGAATAAGGAGAGTTGTATTGAACAATATAAGCCAATATATCATATATGTTGTAGAGAAAATGAGTGTCATTCTTAATGTTAGTACATTCAAAATCTTTCTTAATTTTTGAACGAGTACCACATTTATAAAATTGGTGATCAATATAATTCTTTACTTGCTCAACGTGGTTATAACATTGTTCACTCAATGCAGAACGAATATGTTGATCATAATTGAAGAAATCTTGTTTCGCCATAGCAGGAGCAGAAGAAGCCAAAGCGGCAAACACCATTTCAGGATATTCAGAACGCATTAAAGCTGAAAGTATCCCAGAATAACTTCCACCAACAGTGATCCATCTAGTATTTACCAAAGTTTTATTGGTTAAAGGATTGATAACTTTTGTCATAAAATTTGCGGCATCTTGAATAGCATTAAAAGTGGTTAAATATTTTAAATTGTCAGTAGTTAAATTTTTATATGGTAGACTATCACCATAGTATCGATGTTCTAAAGCGTAAATAATTCCATTGTTGTCTTTAGCCATATCATAAATAATCCCTTCTGATATAAAATTATCACGCAAATCATTTTCACCTCCTATATAAAGAAAAGCTGGGCCGCCAGGTTTGTAAAATTTTGTATTGACATAATACTTCTGTTTGAATGTTCTACTATGTCTATTATCATGATCAATGGGCTGATTAAACCATAAATTATGTAATCTGGAAACCTGAGAACGATTTACTTCAGAGAATGAATTGAAGCCTGATTTGGATTCAATTGGTAAAAATTTCAAGATACTAGCATCAGCTAGTAATAAGTAGAAAAAATAATTAAATAGCATCTTTAATCAAATATAATATAAAAGTTGAATTTAATTGATTTTTATATAATCCAAAATATAATCATGTGATTTTTTTCGTTTATTTTCTTACCATTTAAAATTTACTTTAAATAATAATTTTTTCGAAAAACCAGGAAATTAGCGCGAATTAATATGTTGTTATAACATGAAAAGAGATATTTTTAATGAATATGAGTTTTTTTATATTTATTAAAAATACTGATTGAAAATTCTAAAGTCTATTATTCACGTTTGATACTTAACAACGAAATTAAAGTTCATATTATTATACAGTGAATCTTTAATTTTTTATATGATTCTCCATTATACTTGATTAAATAATTTTTAATTTTAACATTAAATTAATAATATATTACGCAGTTAATCTGAGTAAGATAATATAAATAAAGGCCTATATTAAAATATGAAATAAATCGACCTAAAAATGATTAATTTTTTTCAAAAGTCCAATTATATGAATGAATGGCTGAATTATATCTTTAATTTCTCCAAAGATAATAATTATAATTAAAATTTTCATTATTTAAACTATAATAATAAAGTACAATCTAACACTATATAATATATAACTTTTTTCTTATCTGTTCAATATCAGAAAATTTTTCAAAGTACATTGGGGAATTACAGGTTTTTAACTTAGTTGGTATAAATTAAGAAATTCTACAATTATTATAGTCATTTAAATTGGTTAATAAACTTCAGTAACAAAGCATTTAAAAATATTAATCTTATAACCTTTGCTTCATCGAAACTATAATTATTTAAATAACAGTATTCTAATCGTAAAACTAAATTGGAAGCTAAGATGTGTCCTATTTTTATTCTTTTGAGTGTGAATCATCTCAATATTATAGAATATGCCATTTAATAAGCATATATATATCAGTGTATATATTTACAATTAATAATACACAATATTAATAAAACAATCAATTTCATTCTAATATATGAATTTGAAACATTTCATTCAATTTAAATGAATTTCAAATTTAAATTTGAATAGTCCATGTCCAAGGTTATTATAAAGACTGTATGCTAATATGCCAAATATGGTAAAATATTTAACCTTTTATATCAAAGCAATTTTTTAATATATTATTTGTTTTTATTTTGTTTTTTCATCAAAGATAATGATGGATAGAAAATTATATAAAATTTGATTTTTAAAGAGGCTCATAATATTTATTATTATGAAGATAATTGAAATTACTTAAATAAGCGTTAGTGAATTTAAAATCCAACATTAATATATAAACTGATATTGCATATATTTTTATAGTATTTTAATATGTATTAAAAATTTGGGTGCTATATCTAATAATATTAGAATTATAACCATATAGACTCTTACTATTACATGAAATTGCATATAGTTCATATCAAAATTTCTATTTTCGTTATCGAAATATATGGCTTAATCTAAAATTATTGATTTGAAACTTTACAATATAATATTTTGATTATATTAAACTAATTGTTAATTTTTTTAGTGAATCATATCTAATAACGATAATTTTCTTGATTATTAAATTTATTTTCAAACTCATCAACATGTTTGAATTATAAATTGAGATAAACAAGAATCGTACTCATTGATATATGTGGTTTGAACATAAAACTATTTATTCAATAACAGTGAGTTAAGTTCTGAAAACTACTTTGAATCAGATAATGATTAAAATTCGAGATTTATTCAAACCATATATATCCCATAATAAAATTAATATTCATCTAAACTAATAAAAATCTTTTTTTTTAATTTAAACAAATTATGAACAAATTCTTTCCTCATAAAAAAATAGAAACAAATTATTAATCAATTATACACAATTTGAAATCAACATAAAATTCTGGAGAATTATTATAAATAAACAATGAATAATTTCAAGAATAATGTTACATTTACTAATACCACAAAGATTAAATAAAATCCCATATTACATGTGAACTTTTAAAATTCTATTTATACTACTGAAGTTCTGGATAATAAAAATATCTACAACATACAAACAACAAAATGAATAACTGGAAAGATCTATCTTCAGCTCTTGTCCAAGCAATCGGTGAATATATTGCCCCGAATCGTTTAGTTGAAATGGGATTAGTTTGTAAACCTTGGTATAATGCTTTGTTACCCCAAATTTATAAAACTTTAAACCCACATATTTGGAAGAAATCAAATTATATTGAAATTATTGAAAAATATGGGAAGTATGCTCAAGAATTGAAACCTTGCTGTTGTTTTTATCCTAATCCACAAGCTTTTTTAAATTTGATGAAGCATTGTGTTAATATTAAATATATACATTTGAATCTTACTCTTCTTAATACGTTGAAAGGAAATCAACTTGATCAATTATTTCCCAAATTGAAATCAATTCAGTTAAATGATGATTTGAACTTCAGTGAATTGAGTGACCATTTGATGAATATAGAAAAGCTTGTTTTCGATTTTGTTGAGTTTGAACGATATGATAACATGGTTAAAATTATTCCTACCTACCTTTTTGATCAAGTTAAGAAATTGGATATAAATTTTTATATTGCAGACTGGGAAGATTTCATTAAATTCATATCTAAATTTAAAAATATAACTCACTTTAAGCTACAACATAATGATAATTTTCCCATTCCAGGACAAAATTTATCTCCATTTTACAATGTCATAAAATCTTGGAATTATTTGGAGTATTTGAATGTTCATATATGGGTTGAATTGGATGGGGATCGGTTTGAGCACTCTGGATTATTGTTTGACCAATTCCTTATTAGTATTCCAATGAAGAGAATGAAACATTTTGAATTCCCTATTGGTTATTCTGTATTGTATGATCCAAATAGAATTGATGATGATAATTATGCATCTGATATCCGGGCCTTTACAGACTCTCAAGTCTTTTATAGTTCATTTAATCATGCCTGTAGTCAATTATCAATATTAATATTATATAATATTGATAAGATATTATTGGAGAGAATCAGCCTTAATTGTCCCAATCTGAGGGAATTAAAAATGAACTCGCCACTACCTAGGCCCACCGATAATACGGCAACATTTTCAAAATTGACCAGATTAGGAGCTTGGAGATTTCTGAAGGATTCTATTAATTTTTCTGATGATTATAATCGAGTGTTTCCCAAAGTCACTTGTTATGAATTTACCTTTAATCATTATGTTGATTTTAAGTATTCTCTCAATACCGCGTTTCTATTCAAACTATTTCCTAACGTCACAAGTGTAAATTACGGATTTTTAGGTGATTACGAGACAGATTCATTTTGGTCGACATTTATACCAAAAAATTTCAATTGGCAAGTGATATATGTAGATAAGAGTTTATTTTCAACGGTTTTGAAATGGTTAGCACTAAACAAGGATTTAATTCCATCATCTTTTACCGTGATCAATACTAGCTATTCTGAACTACAACGTGATGTAAAAATTGAAGTTGACCAAGTTAAACATCTTCGTCCTGATATTCAGTTTTTCGAATGGTCTCAATACTAAATTAACGATATCGATCTTCTTGTAACTTAAAGACTATAATTCTAATAAAGTTTGGGCATCCTTATTTATATAAAAATATATAATATACACTACCTGTGTTGACAGCAAATTATAGTCATTTTCTATTATTTCAAAATCGATATAACTTACCAATGGTATCGTTTCTAACATTTATATTAACAGCTATGACTAAAAATATTGATTTGTTAATTTGTTTATATAAAAACACTTAGAATTGGGAAGTAAATAAATAGATAATACTTTGCCTAATTATGATTGACACTTTCAGTTTTAGAATCATTTGACAAAATATTATCAAACTAGAGATAAGATAAATTAATTCAGATTAATAATTCCAAAGTCTCTCTAGCGATTGAATGGAAAATGACTGTATTTGAAATTGATAGTAATTAATCGAAAATTTAGGAGATTTTATATTTGGATATATAGTTTATATTTGCTCTTGATTTTAATGTGAAGTAACATGAAATAACGAATAACGTGATAACAAATTATTAATTATAAATAAAATTAGATCTTATAATCGGTTATCTAGGATATTACTGATATTAAGTTTAAACATCAACAATTAAGTTTAAGGACATACTAATTTTAACAGTATATTTATATTTATTTGATCATTAATTATCTATCTTATAGTGTAAAATTACTATATTAAAAGATTACAAGTTTTTTGATATAATTCAATAACAGTACAAATAATAGATTAAAAATTCCTTATATATTATATAATTAATATTTTGTGATTTAATGATTATATTCATATTAAAGCATTCAGCAATATATTATTAATTTTTTCATAAAATCTTTAACAATATAAATTGTTTTATCAGAATTGATCAAATCAATCTTTCAATAATTACCTGATTGAATAAGTAACATAATTTTATAGTGTATAATACATTATTTTTAATTTATATCATATTTTCAAGAGATGTTTCAAGATAATTCAATAAAATTCAAAAAGGGTATTAGCGTATAATGCTATTTGTCAATTCATTATAATATAATATTAGCATATAAGATTTTATTCAATATAATTTTGAATTGAATTCAAGTAACTATATACTACATTTTGTACTGTATATTGGTATTAAGGATTTATAAAAGCATATCAACAATTTCAAATCAATGATATATATTAAATTTTATAAATATCAAATAGTGAACAAATTAAAAAAAAATTAATAATTATTCACTATGGAAAGATTATATACAATTTTTGATTATTTATTATTAAATCAATATGTATTATTATGGTATTTCTGAATACTTAGTACAAAGCATTATAGCGAATATTCTAGTGTTGGATATAGATGATGGTAAGCATTGTCAATTTCAATATTATTGACATTATTTATAATTTTAAATAATAAAATTTAATATTTGACAAAATTTAAAAAGATGAAGGATCTTTAAATTTTTATATAAATTGCCATTGGATATAGATTTAAGATTTATTAATAAATATATATTAAGACTCAATTAATTGATAACTATGATTTTGTGATATTAAATTTTCATTTTAAAATTATATATTGAACATACTGACAAAATATATAGATCTATCTTTAAAAAGATCAATATTAGACATAGATTCTTAAAATTTAAAAATTGATTTATTAAAATAAAAAAATAAAAAATTTAAATTTAATAAATAAAAATAATAATAATTAAACTTTGTACACTTGGATATTACTCATAACCCAATAATTATTATGTAGTTTAATATAAAAAAGCAATTTTTTGAATACTCACCAATTAATATTAAGGAATAAAATTTCAAAGTGAAATATATAAAAGATTCTTATTAGAAATTACTAGTGCTTTTAAAACTATAATGAAATAGTATTGGAAACCAATTTGATTGATTTTAAATTATTTTATAATTTTTAATTCAACTGTTGATTTTCAGAATTGTTTATAAACTATAATATTAATATGATCTAATAATTTTATTAAAATATATTATATAATGTTAATTCTCAGCTATATCTGATATATTTAATATTTATATATAAATGTTATTATAGGATCTAAGTTAGATAAAATATTTTTTTGAATTCACATATAGCAATAAGAATATATTATTTATAAAAATACCAATATTTAATTCAAAATATTATGAATGGATAAGATTTAAATAACATATAATATTGAAATCAAGTTTATTATTTTAAAGCAAATATTTTAAAATTTTGGCCAAACTTTTTATTTAAATTTAAATTTTTAAAATGATACTATTAATGTAAAGGTAATTATATATAATAAAATTTTGTATTAAAAATTATTAGATATAGAATTTTATAAAAATGATTAAAAATAATATCACTATTCATTTTTTCTTTTATAATGATTAATAGAAACTCCAGAATATATTTGAAGTGAATTATTCAATATAAAAATATTTTTTCTTAATAAAATAAGTTAAAAAACTTGCAATAATGAAATAATTTCCAATCTTTTATATTCATAAATTTATAAATTTATAGCAATATATCCCTTGGTTTTAATAGTATTATTAGTGATTTTAGTTGATAAAAATTATTTTATAATCAAATAAATCTTGATTTCTAATATATTTTGGATATTATTACTAGAATACTTATAGGTTAGCAATTATTATTAATAAAAAATAATCTGTTATGGATAATATTCAATTCACCAAAATAATTCAAGTTTTATATTATCTTATATTATATAATTATAGTTAATTATATATTATAAGTTATAAAACTAAATGGAAATTGAGGTGATTAACTAGAGATATTTATCTTAAGACCCCATCTAAAAAATGACAAAATATATTTCCATATAACTATTAATTTAAGTGGGTTAAGTTTATCAACTTTGATATCTGGCTTTTTTACCTCAAATATATAAAAATTTACCTATACAAATATGGCAACAATATAATTATATTGAGATTATTAAAAAATATGGTAAATATACCTAAGTATTAAACTATTGTTATTTTTTTATATTTATTTTAATAATTATTCAAAATTTATCATAAATTATAAAAATATTAAAGGATAAGTATTTTAATCAAGTTATCTAAAAATATTAAAAAAATTAAAATTTTTATTTTATTCTTTAAACTAAAATCAAGTTGGTTGTTGAAAAGATTCAATATTAATAGATTAGATGACTATTTGATAAATATAAAGAAATTCATTTTGATTATTAATAGAAATGCTAATATATTGAAAATAATTCTCTTATCTACCTTCTATATTAGGTTTAGGAATTAGATAATGATTATTATAATGAAGATTTTTAATTATAATTAAATATATTAATAATATAATCTATTCAAAGATATATATTGACTTTTATATAACTATTACCACCTAAGGTATAGCTTACTTTAATCATATTTAAAATCCTAGAATAAATTGAAAAATTTCATATCAATAGTTAATTAAATTAATAGAAAAATTCTGAATCTATATTATCAATTTTTTTGAAATTAGATATACTATTAATAAAACATATAATAAAGCAATTATAACGATGATGATATTTATGTATAGGTTATAATAGTTTTAACTAACTCTGAAGTTTTTTTGCCAATTACTTAACCTATCTTTCAATTATTTGTTGATTTCAAATTTATAAAGTATTGACCTAATATTGTTAAAAAAAGAAATATTAGCTGTCTAAATCTAACTTAATTAATAATATGGTCTTTATTACTAAAATCAATAAATAATAAAATATCATTATCAAAATTATCAAGATAAAAACTAAAATTATAAACTTTTTTATAAATTTCTTTAAAGATTATAAAAGAGGATTATTAAATAATTTAATTTAAATTTATCAAAAACTATTTTATAAACTTTAAAGTATTACCTAACTCTTAAAATCAATTCTAATTAGTCTTTCATATTTCATTTATAGTTTATGATATTTATATTAAATATAATTTAAATTTAATTTGGTTGAAAATAATAATAAAAAATTCATTTAAATATTAGCTATAAATTGAGTATTATTTTCATAAGTTTTGAAATAATTGATATTGAATAAAGATTTAATTTTATTATTTTTTACCATAATCTAAACAAAGTATATTAACTTAGAATTTGATGTAAGGATAGAATTATACTAATTTTAATAATTGTAAATAATTTATATCTTTTTAAATTTTTCATAAATTAATAAATTAATATATATTAATCAAAACTCCTTTCAAAATTATAAAATAGCAACTTTGCAATTTTATTGAAAATTATTTGAAACTTGATATAAAGAAAGTTTTTTAATTAACTTTATAATGATGCTTTATTAACTAATATTCTAAATTATTAATAATTTAATTCATATTTGGATTTATAAACTTTAGAATTTAGTATTATTTATAATATTAATTGTATTACCTATCAAAATATTTGTTATAATAAAAATATCCATAAATGACAATATTAATATACAAATATAAATGATATGAATTTTTATATTTTTGATTAACCTTTATAAAAATATCAAATATATTTTTTTTAAAATATACTATGATAATATATAATATAATAGATATATCTTCAATGGAATATATTAATCTAAAAATTAATATTCAAAAATTCAAGTTTAACTAATATCACAAATATATAATATATAAGTGATTAATTATAACAAATTATCATTTCCAATATATCACTTTATTTTTTGGATAAGTAGTTTATTAAAAAATAATTCAATATAATTGCTAATTTATATTCTCACAGTATAGTTTTATATATCAAACTCAAGATAAACTGATATTTCATATTTTGAAAAATTTTGAAATTATTAACAGTGTTTTCAATTTATATATTACCAAAGTATACAATTTAAAATATTAAATACATAATCAATATTCAAAATGTTTTTGAGCATTATTATATAAAAGTAAAAATAAAAGTGATAAAATAATTGTTTAATTTAAATATTAGTAGAATCTCTTAAAAAACCTTGTTTTTTAAATGATAGTGTAAATAAAATATATTTAGTTAAATTATAATTTGTCAAAAATGAATAATTTGAGTGTATTCGTAATACCTTAAATGAAAAATTTTATTTTATTAGAATTATTAAATTTACATAAACTGAGATTTTCAAATTGAAAATATATATTTTGTTCAAATAATAAAATATTGATATATTGAATTACTACTAAAGATATCACATATATCAAAATTTATGTAGTGATACTATATAACAACAAGTTATAAGAACTTTAAAATTATTTAAATAATCAAAGTGGCATTTATATTTATTGACATCAAATCTCATGTTTTAATGAAACATTCTTTTCTAACAAAATATTAAATTCAATGAAATTCGCAAGATCAAGCCATTTGATTCCTTGTAAATTATGTAATCCAACAATATCGAAATTTAATATTTTGTGGCATTTTTCAATGATATAATTTTGAGTGTATTTTGAATAGAAAATTTAACGAAGATATTAGTGACTTATAAACAAAATTATTGTGCATTTTGAAATAAGGATCAATGATAATATAGATCCATAATCAATATATTATATATCAAACATGGCAAATAATTTCAAAAGGTTTTTGTAAATATTGTCACGGGCCGGAGGACCCGTTCGTCCTTAACAATTCAATTCATTCGAGAACCCCGTCACAGATCCACCTGCAACGTGACCACAAAATACACCCGAGCGATGCAATCAATCGTTCCATCCGACGTACGGTTTGTACGCTGGGAAGACACGTCAAGCAAACTATAAATATGCCAACTACAACTAAGTTATCACGTCGGTCCTCTTCCTAGGGTACAGCCCAATAATCCAGGTTAAACAATAAATTACCCCTTTTATATCACCAAACAGGTGCCGTCCCGGAAGACGACTATTTACTTAAAAGTTATTGCACACTTGACTTCCCAGCCAGTGTCAATATGATTTAGTTTTTTCAAATCTTGAAATATTAAATCAAATTGAAATTTTATTCATTAAAAAACAAAATTATTAAAGTATTAGTATTCCATAATAATACAACTTATATTTTAATAGTATTTCAAATTTGTTTTATTTTGGATTCATAGCATTATATTATAGCACTGTTCTATAAATTAAAATATAACAATATATATTCTATCAATATTAAATACATGAAAATCATACACACTGAAATAAATTGGATTTAATTTTCCCAAAAACCAATTTATTTTTAAATATATGAATAAACAATCTGAACTCAACATCAATTAATAATAATATTAACACGCTTTTCAGTATATTTATATTCTCAATTATTTTACATTTCTTAACTTGATATTAATGATCAATTTTCAAAAATCAAATGGTAGTTTATACAGAAAATCTTTTATTTTAGTATATAAATGGGATATAAACGAGTGAAATAAATTAATTTATATGAATTTATATACATATATTATAATCAAGTAACAAAAATATTTAACAAATAAGAGTAATTGATAAAAATTTCACAATTGCAATAAACCTACTCTAGTTGTCCTTTTATATGAATATTATATTTTTCCCAAAATTTTTTATCATCTAGAAAAAATATGAGTAATACAATCCAAAATTGATTATAAAATAATTAGACTATTTTATTCATAAACGCTATATCAGTTTTAAATAAATCTTAATTGCAAATAGCAAAGTTCATAATTGTAAAATTATATAATCATTACTTTGTAAACTGATATATTGCATTTTGTTAAATATAAAAATTCCTCTAAAACTTTTCTAACAAGAAATATAATATTCAAAAATATTTGATTTTGTGAAATATAAATCCTTATTTTTAATGATAGAAGATGATGTGAATTATCATTATTTTATCTATATTATACTAAAATTCGACTATAAACAATTATCTTTACCTAAATCCTAAATTTCTTTTTGCTATTCTAATTTAATATATACTTCATATTTTCAATATACAGATATAGTGTATTATTACGAGTATTCATATATATTAATACAAATCAATTCCAAAAGTATTATTTGATTATTAATAGATTGAATAATTTCAAATCAAAATATATTCCGGAGAATTATTATAAATATAAAATGGATAATTTCAGGAATAATATTAAATATTCTAGTTCTACAAGAATTAAATAATTTTCGATATTACATGTGAACTTTTTGAATTACTATTTATACTACTCAAGTTCTGGATAATAAAAATTTCTACAACATACAAACAACAAAATGAATAACTGGAAAGATCTATCTTCAACACTTATCCAAGCAATTGGTGAATATATGGCCTCGAATCGTTTAATTGAAATGGGATTAGTTTGTAAACATTGGTATAATGCTCTATTGCCTCAAATTTATAAAACTTTAAACCCATATATTTGGAAGAAATCAAATTATATTGAAATTATTGAAAAATATGGGAAGTATGCTCAAGAATTGAAACCTTGCTGTTGTTCTTATCCTAATCCACAAGCTTTTTTAAATTTGATGAAGCATTGTGTTAATATTAATTATATACATTTGAATCTTACTCTTCTTAAAACGTTGAAAGGAAATCAATTAGGTTAAGTGATGATTTGAATGCCAGTGCATTGAGTGACCAGTTGATGAATATAGAGGAGGTTGTTTTGTGTTATAATGAATATTATGATTATGATGAATATCGCTATATGCTTAACAAGGTCCCTACTTACCTTTTTAATCAAGTTAAAAAATTGGATATAGATTTATATATTGCAGACTGGGAAGATTTCATAAAATTGGTTTCTAAATTTAAAAATATAACTCACTTTAAGCTACAAAATAATGGTAATTTTCCCATTCCAGGACAAAATTTATCTCCATTTTACAATGTCATAAAATCTTGGAATTATTTGGAGTATTTGAAAATCGATATAGAGGTTGATTTAGACTCAGATTGGCTTGAGCACTCTGGATTATTGTTTGACCAATTCCTTATTGGTATTCCAATGAAGAGAATGAAACATTTTGAATTCCCTATTGGTTATTCTGTATTGTATGATCCAAATAGAATTGATGATGATAATTATGCATCTGATATCCGGGCCTTTACACACTCTCAAGCCTTTTATAGTTCATTTAATCATGCCTGTAGTCAATTATCAATATTAATATTATATAATATTGATAAGATATTATTGGAGAGAATCAGCCTTAATTGTCCCAATCTGAGGGAATTAAAAATGAACTCGCCACTACCTAGGCCCACCGATAATACGGCAACATTTTCAAAATTGACCAGATTAGGAGCTTGGAGATTTCTGAAGGATTCTATTAATTTTTCTGATGATTATAATCGAGTGTTTCCCAAAGTCACTTGTTATGAATTTACCTTTAATCATTATGTTGATTTTAAGTATTCTCTCAATACCGCGTTTCTATTCGAACTATTACCTAACGTCACAAGTGTAAATTACGGATTTTTAGGTAATTACGAGACAGATTTATTTTGGTCAACACTTATACCAAAAAATTTAAATTGGCAAGTGATATATGTAGCCGGATGGTTGTTTTCAAAGGTTTTAAAATGGATAATCTTGAATAAGGATTTAATTCCATCATCTTTTACCGTTATCCATACTACACTTATTAACTTAGAATATGATGTAAAAATCGAATTTGACCAAATTAAACATCTTCGTCCTGATATTCAGTTTTTCGAATGGTCTCAATACTAAATTAACGATATCGATCTTCTTGTAACTTAAAGACTATAATTCTAATAAAGTTTGGGCATCCTTATTTATATAAAAATATATAATATACACTACCTGTGTTGACAGCAAATTATAGTCATTTTCTATTATTTCAAAATCGATATAACTTACCAATGGTATCGTTTCTAACATTTATATTAACAGCTATGACTAAAAATATTGATTTGTTAATTTGTTTATATAAAAACACTTAGAATTGGGAAGTAAATAAATAGATAATACTTTGCCTAATTATGATTGACACTTTCAGTTTTAGAATCATTTGACAAAATATTATCAAACTAGAGATAAGATAAATTAATTCAGATTAATAATTCCAAAGTCTCTATATCGGTAAAATGGAAAATGACTATATCTCCAATATAAAAAATAAAGTTAACAACTAGGAGATTGTATATTTTGATATATGATCTATATTTGCTTTTGCTTATAATACTAAATAGATTGAAATAACAAACAATATCGTAACAAATTATTAATCATAATATTAAAATTAGGGCTTAATCGATTATATAGGATAATACTGGTATTAAGTTTAAACATCAACGTTTAAATTCAAATAATTACCAATACCATCAGTATAATGATATTTATCTGATACTGAATTTTCTTTCATATGGTATAAGATAATTATATTCAATATTACCAATTAGAAATGTAGTTCAATGACATAATAAAAAATGTATTCAAAGAATATATATATTGATGATATAATTCAATTTTTGTAAATCAATGATTAGATTCATATGATTATAGTATTCCATAGTATATGAATGTTGTCATCAAATATTTTGAACAGGTTAAAATAACATATTAGAATTGATCTAATGAACTATTTGGTCATTAGTTGATTGAAAAAATAAAATATCATTAGACTGTATAAATAATTGTTATTAATTTATATCATATTTCGCAAGGAATCTCTCTAAATACTTACATAAATTCAATGAGAATTTTAATACAAAATATCATTCGTCATCTCAGTACTATATACTATTTACATATAAAGTTTAATTTAATATAATTTTGATTTAAAACTATAGAAATTATATATTTGGTTTATTGTTGTATATTTGAAATTAGAATTTTTACTAGTTTATCTAGGTTTTGAAAATAATAATGAATATTATATTATATAAATGTAAAATACCAAAGAAATTAAAAATCTCAATAATTGATGACTAAGAAACCAAATGGAGTAGCTTTTTTTCATTATGACTTATTAATTTTTATTATTATGAAATTTTTCAATATTGAGTACAAAGGATTATAATGTATATTCTAATTTTTATATAGATGATAATAATTATGCTCAATTTGAATTTTATAAACATTATTTAATAATAAAATCATAACACATAATATATAGTTAAATGCAAGAAAATGAAGGAACTTTATTTGGTTTTAAACAAAAAATTATTATATTTAGGCCTTAAATTTTTTATAAATTATATACTAGGACTCAATTAAACAATCTCTGTTGTATTTTAAATAATAAATTTTCTTTTTGAAATTAAATATTGAACACACTTTTGAGATCTATAAATCTATTATTAAAGTATGCAATTTTATACATGGATTACGAAAATCCAAACATTTATTAACCAAAATAAGAAAATACTAAAAAATGTTAGATTTTATTAGATAATCTTGATAACAAAGCTTTGTAATTTTGGATGCTACATATGTCCTGATTATCATTAGATAATTCTATTTGTAAAATGAAATTTCAAAATGCTGATTTATTAATTATGAAATTTTTTGTTAATCGATAAAACTTTAAGTATCAATATTCAAAGGTAGATTGCAAAAGATTCTGCGTAAAATTTGCTAGTTGTGTTAAATTTATAATAATAAAGCATTGGAAGACAAATTGTTTAATGCTAAAATATTCTCTTTTTTTGAATTTATCTTGCGATTTTCATAAAAATTGATAAACCATGATGTTAATATAGCATAAATAGTTTTCTAATTTATATTTTATGATATTAACTCTGGTGATATCAAACATACTGGATCCTGATATAAGAAAATTGATTTAAGATTTGGATTCTATAGGGCCAAGTATTTATTTTTAAATATATCTATGAAAAAAACTGATTGATTAAATATTTCAATATTCAATTAAAAATATAGAGAGGGAACCATATTAAAAAACATATAATATTGAACTTGAGTTTATTAATTGAAAGAAAACAGCTTAGAAATTAGTCATCAATCAATATCTAAATTCTTATTATTTAAAATAATATATTTAAATATTACTCTGTATTTTAAATAATAGGAATTTTTTGTGATTAAATATAAATAAACATTTTAATATATGATTTATAAAAATAAATATTAATTATAAATTTAATAGTTTTTTTATTATTTATCACTTTTTGCCATACTTTTAGCAAACTTTTAATACCTAAAAAATAGTTCTTTTTATTAAGGACTAAAATTTAATATTTTACAAATTAATTTATTTTTTTTGTAAAAGTTTTCTTTCTTGCAAGCTGGTTTTCTAATTACCTAAAGCAATTATAATTATATAAGTTATAATATTAGTAATATATTAGATATGGTAGTTTTTTCCAGTTATTTTTAATTAGAATATCTTTTATAGTTTTAGATTTATATATTTTATAATTATAATACAAAATAATAAATTTTCTCAAATTATATTAAAAACCCTAAATAATGATAGTTTTATTAAAAAAAATAATATAAAACTTATTTTTAATTCACTTTCTTTTAAGAGCTAAATAAGAGTAGCATATATTATTATAATCTATTCTAATAATTAATATTTATTTATTAATCAAATATTTATTTAAATGGATTTATAAATAATAATAATTTTACTTAATTAGGTATTTTGAATTGTATTTTAATAAAGGATTATATAAAAAGATTTAAGAATTGTTAATTATAATTATTAATTATAAAAGCTTTAGTTTTTAACTATACCTTAGTAAGCTTTATTTAATAATAACTATTTTAATTTTTTTAAGCTTTAACTAAAGTATAAGTTATTTATTTTATTTTTTTATTTATTAATTTGAATTTAAACTTTAATATATATAAAATACTTATAAAACAAATATTCAAATATTTGGATAATTTTTTAACTAAAATAAATAGGTATTTTTCAATATATTTTTTCATTTTAATAATAGTAAAAAATTATAGTTAAGGTTAATTTTTTAGATTATAACAAGTTTTAAATAAGTTTTCTTTTTATTTTACAATAGTTTACCTAAAAATAAATAGTTAATTTAAATAACATTTCATTATTAAAAGCTATTTATAAATTATAAATAATTTTAGAGAATTTATGGTTAAATTTTATTAATATTAAAATAAAAAGCTTTTGATAATCATT
>JNEM01010495.1:0-23483 GCA_000697335.1 Conidiobolus incongruus B7586 | reverse complement strand
ATTTATTATTAATTAATTTTCTTTAAAAATTAAATAAAAATTATATTTAATATTTTAATTTATGATAATAATTAACAATTGTTTATAAATATAATATTTATTTTAATATATTTATAAAAAAGATTAATTTAACTTGATTTAATATTTTAGTTTATATTTTAATAAAAGATTATATAAAAGGATTTAAGATTTATTAATTATAATTATTTATTATAAAAACTTTAATCTTAAATTATACTCTAATAAGTTTTGTTTAATAATAATTACTCTAATTTTCTTTAAGCTTTAGTTAAATTATAAGGTATTTATTTTATATTCTTTTTAATTAATTTCAATTAAAACTTTAATATAAATAAAATACTTATATAATTAATATTAGAGTATTTTAATAATTCTTTAGTGAAAATAAAAAAATATCTTTATATTTTCTAACCTTATTAATAATTTTTAAAAGAATAACAATTAAAATTAGTTTTTTAAATTTTAACAGGTTTTAAATTATTTCTACCTTAACTTTAAAGTAATTTACCTAATAATAAATAATTAATTTAAATAATGCTATATTATTAAAAATTACTTATAAATTTCAATTGATTTTAAAATATTTTTAGTTAAATTTAGCTAATATTAAAATAAAAAACCTATATTGATTATTATATATTTTATTTATAATTAAATTAAATAAAAATTTTAAAAATTAATTTTATAATCTATAACAACTATTATATATTTAAATTTAGAGCTATATATTTTTTTATTTATTATGTTTATATTTTATTATTTGAAACTAATATATATATATCAAAAATCAAAAATCAAAAATTTCCTATTGTTTCAAATCTAAGATAATAGCATTATATATCTTATGGTTATCTTAAGTCAAATATTAATTTTTTTTATTTATTTTCTATTTTCAAAATATAAAAACAAGCTAGAATTTCATCAAATAGCTTTTGTAATTATCCTTATAATACTTAGTTCTAATTTAGTCTTATTTTTAATTAATATAATATATATAATTTCTTCAAACTCTATTGATTCATGAATCCTTGGTTAAATATATCCAATTACTTAAAACTTATATATAAGATATAAATAATTTAATATTATTTGCTTTTAAAATAAAAAAATATAATAAGATTAATAAACTTGGTATTATTTTTTATAAATATTTAACAACTTTATTTCATTATTGTTATTATTAATATAATTATAAAAAAGGTTGAATATTAAATTAATTTAAATAGTCTAAGTCTTTATTAATTTGGTCATTAATACTGATAATAATGTATTATTATATATAAAAAAATTTAGCTTTGTATTTTAAATTTACTTAAAATTAAGAATAGTTGTTAAGCTTTCAAGTAAAATAAACACTAAAAAGGAATTTGGGCTTTTGATTTTTATACACAAACTTTAACAATAGGTTACTTTCTTTTTGTTTTATTTGATATATAAAAAATATTAGGAGAATATATCATCTTTATCATTCTCACAACAAGCTATAAATCAAATAATTTCAGAAAAAAATTTACTATGAAAATTGTCATAAGATGAGAAAAGCAACTAAATGGATAAATTAAAACTTTTTAGAAAAGGTATCTAAAAGAGTTATCAAATTTAATATTGAATAATATCACATTATTTTGATATTTAAATTTAAAGCTCAAATAATAATAAAAAAGGTGAACAAATATATTAAGATAAAAAGAATAAAAGAAAGATTAAGAAGGTCTCATTACAAATTTAATCAAAGCTTACTCAACAAAATAATAAAATACCTTTGGTGCATGGTAATTATATGCAGCCTCATCACTCGAGCAAATTATGTAATAATCGTAAATATTTGTATATTCAACTTAAATCAAATAAGACTTTCAAATGTTTTCATTTTCCTGTAAAGATGGATCAAGACATTGATACTGATATAAACATATACCTTTGGTTTCTAACAGCCAATCAAGCTAGTCTTCCAGGATTGATGTTGAGGCTTACCCCCTTGGGGTCTGAACTTCATGTAAGACTTTGGCAAGGGTGATCAAATTTGATCAACCTTGGAAACGTTGATTTATAAATTATGTCCTAATATAATTATATTATATTATCTATAAAAACGTTTTACAGCTTCTGATTATATTCAATTTTACTATATTCAATACTCTTCTTGATATTGAATAAAATTAAATAAAATTTAAATATAGTAAAGTTGAATAATATTTAAATCTCATATTAATCCAGATTCTTTTCAATTAATTATTTAGTTATATAAATATGTTATTTAAAGTTAATTTTTTAATCTCTTTAATATATTAAAATTAAGATTTACAATTTTGATGATATCACAAATAAGAATAAAAATATAGTTATAATTTATTGAATCATATATCTATATTATTTGTTTAATTTTAAATTCAATTCATTTTGTAGCAAATCCCATAATATTAACTTACAACCCCTTAAATCATTCACCTTAATTATATCATTAATGACCTGTCACTCTAAGATTTCATATTAATTATATCGTAAATATATTGAATAAGTAATTATTTAAATTAATTTTAATTAAAATATTTTATTTAGATTGAAATATCAACATAAAATTTTACTGATATCCGGCACTAAGCTTTAATAGTTATGGAAACGAATGACCTACTATTCAAAGCAATCGATGCTACTAAAATCGATCCAACCAATAATAAAATTCATTTCTTTAGATCTTTGTCTAGATATTTATTGTGGTCTTCAGAAAAGTACCAAAATAATTTCAATGACCGGGTCAAAAAGGAAATTTATATAGGCTTGAACTATTTTTTATCCTCTGGAAATAGTGAGCTTTGGGAAACGCTTAATCAATCTATGCATCTACAAGATTCCGATGATACAGAAAGGCCAAAAGTTAATGACATGCCACCTCCTGGAATTTACTGTGGTAAAATGTTTCAAAGAGGTGAAGGAATATACCGCTGCAAGTATGTTTTCATTTGTCCAAATCAATTATTATTAACATAACGTTTCATAGGGATTGTGGAGTTGATGAGAGTTGCGTCCTTTGTAGCGCATGTTTTAAAGCTTCAGATCATGAAGGTCACGAAGTACTCTTTACAATAGATTCTGGGGGAAACGGATGCTGTGACTGTGGAAATCCAGAATCTTGGAGGACGCCCAATCAATGCCGTTTTCATGATCCGGATTGCGCACCTACTCCTTCTTTGCATTGTAATTATCCTGAGCTTCCAGACATATTCAATGCTATTACATATGCAATTCCTATTTTGCTGGACTTTTGCCTCCATTGCTTTGACATTGCACCACATGATATGAACAATCTATCATCCAAGTCTGATGTAGAAAAAGATTACATCTATACTTCTAAAGCCTGGGGAGTTTCTCATTGGAACTCACCGCAGCAATTTTCTCTTGTTCTATGGGACGATCAAGATCATGCCTTTCCTAGCGTTATTCATATGATTGAAATGGTTCTGGGATGTTCCGAAGTCGAAGCGAAAAAGCAGACGTATAAAATTGATGAGGTGGGGAGATGTATCGTTGCACATTCTGAAGACATTCTGCACCTTTCAGGATTCGCACATCGATTCAAGTGCACTTCTCTAGACGCTACCATTCGATCATCTAAAGTAATCTTCTTTGAAGACTTGGCAGGTGCCATTGTGGCTTATCTGAAGAATTTGTTAAATAACTGGGCTTTATCGTCCATATACGACGGTCTTTTGCTTGACAAGATCCGTAGTCGCATTGGAGAAGCAATGCTTCAGAAATGGCAATGGTTCACGCCCTACCAAGTACCTGATCTTGAAATCCCCAAATGGATCGAACGCAATAGAATCCGATTTCCTTACCTCAATTTTCCAGGATACCAGTACGATCTGACCTTCTTCCCATTTCCAGATGACTCGGAGCTCCCCTTAATCCACCCCGATATCGATGATGGGGACCTTGAGAAGCCAGGCGGAGATATAGGCAGCAAAATTGTCTTTTCGACTGGACCCAGATTCCAAGATATTCCTTTCAATCCCAATTCCTCTCCTTGGTTCGCTATTCAGAACATTGTCTCCAATGAATGCGAGGAAAATAAGGTACAACACTTGGCCAAAACAAGATTAGATCATTTTATCGAGAATGATTCTAAGCTCTGGAAATCTTTGAGACATGATTTGAAAGCTCTCTATATTGGAGCTTTGCTCTCTGATCCACATCAATTCCGCATCAAATTTGGCGAACACTTCACTGCAGTATACCACAAGCTTTGGGATTCAATGACCACATATGATCGCTCCCCAGAGCTGAGCTTGTTTTTATTTTCTACTCAGGTGTTTACGTTCCCTTCGATTGCTGCCCATCTCATAGAAAATCATGGATTGCTTTATATTGTGCTCAAGCAATTCAACCTGGCTCTCGCTGGTTCTGTTCCAAGTGCTCACCAATATTCGGGCTTTTCATCCGAATTTCCACCGGTGCTAAACTCATCCAATATTGCATTTGGAAGTCGTCCAATCTACCATCTGTTCAAAGATTTGAAGCTGTTGCTTCAGCACACCAAAGTGCAGCAGATTCTCCCACAACACCACCAATTCCTGGCCCAGTTTCTATATTTCCTGGCCCAGTTCCAAGGAATATCAGCAGAGCCTAGACGAGGAGATGTTCATGTAGAATTCGAAAACGAAACATACCAAAAGACCTTTGATATGATTCATCAAATTTCCAAAATCATTGGTCTGATCACCTCTGCGTACACCACAGATACATTGTCATTAATCAAAGCGGTGCGCAGGACCCTTTACTTAATTGACGTATGGTTGCACTATGGTGCTGAAGATCAAGGCACCGACAACATGAGCACTCGACCCAACCGAGACTGTATCTTGTTCCACCCTGCTCACTTGACAAGACATGAAAAGGGAACCAACAAATTAACCATGGTGCCTCGATTTCAAGTTTCCGGAGGAGCTTCGGTTTCCCTTGTACATCCCTTACAATGGTTTTTATCGGGACTGCTACGCAATACACATCTCTTAACCCAGTCCAAGTTGAATGAATTCGGAATCCAAGACATTTCGCATCTGCTGGTCGGCTGTGGGGATCCTCTGAATAGCATTTGGTGGACTTGCGCACGTAGATTTATTGGTGTTGTCGAATACTCAATCCGTGGAGTAGTCAAATCGGCTCAGATCCGTGCAAATGTCTGGGTTAGAAATGGATACAATATCAAGTACCAAATCACTTATTATAGAGAAGGCGCTTTTTCTGAGTCTTTGTACCTTCAGGACCTTTACCTCATCCAGATTATGTTCGCTGTGCTACCTTGTACTTATGGCATTAACACACTTAACGATCGCTTTGAGCTGGATAGTTTTATGAATGATAGCTTCACCCACCCTGTCTATGACTCCCCCCAGATGGTTAGCATGATGATCGAAATGCTTGGTGTCATTATCCATTGCGTAGAAGATCGCTCTTTTATCACTGAAGCGTCCATCGAGGATCAGATTCGAAAAGAAATTATCCAAAATACAGTCATTCCTGCCTCGTACACGGAATTGAGTCGAAGAGTCGGAGATCGTCTCAGTAATCACAAATCCTTCCAGACCATTCTCAACGAACTGTGTGACTTCACTCCACCTGAAACCATTCAGTCTTTTGGATGCTATACCCTCCGAAAAGAATATGTCAAGTTCTGCTCCCCATTCTACTTCAAGAATAGTAGAAATATTCTCCATGAAGTTGATCGTGTGAAAAAAGAGAAGCTCAAGGACTCTAACCATCCTTATTTCTTACCTATTTTGAAACGTATCCAACCCGGATCATTCCAACACTTGGGAGACATGCTTCATGATGAAACCCTTGCTTTAATCCTGTTCTGGTGCTTATGGCATGCTCTTCACAGAACGGAGGCGATATCCTTAGTGGACGATGCTCTACACGTGTTTTTCTTGGCCTATGTTGATCTCAATACCCAATTTGCCTTGAGCGAAGAATTTCTAAACAGTCCAGACCCCGCCCCCGGATTATGGTCCCATTCTGTGGTTATCCCTTTTGGTAAGAGTCAATCTAACATATGTAAGCGTCTTGTCTGTGAAAACGGTTATTGTACCCTTGATATTATATTGGCATTGTTGAACCATAATGAATTTCAATCTAGTCGTCCCAAACTTGATTACCTCTGTGACATCTTTTATAAATACGGAGGCAATGTTGCTCGAGCTGCCATAGACCAATTTAAAAGCTCTTCTGAAAATGTTGATGAGGCAGCGCTAAAACAAGAAGAGGAGAAGAGGAGAAAAGCAGAAGCATTGGCTCGTAGACAGAGGATTATGGGTGAATTCTCTAAAGCTCAAAAGTCTTTTATTGAAAACCAGAAAGATCTGTATGATGAGGATGAGGATGAATTTGATGACCCAATACCATCTGCCACTGCTCTTTCAGAACGACCTTATTTGGAAGGCAATTGCTTAGCGTGTCAAGAGCCTGGATCAAATTCTGCCCCTTATGGGGTTCTTTGTTATATCCAAACTTCCAAACTCTTGAGCACTGTGCCGCTGCATCAGGTCGATATCAGAGCGACTATCAACTCTAATCCATCTCATGTGGTATCTGCACCACATTGCCCTTCCAATCAAAGACTTCAGACGCACCAACCGCCTCCATCTTCCACTCACTCCCGATTTGGGCTACATTTTAATTCTTGTGGCCACATTATGCATATTCGCTGTGTTACTGAGCTCGCAGCTCAGTCAGAAGCGAGACAAAACTCTAGTCCTGCTAGAAATTTTGCAGAGCGAGTCAGTTTCAAAGAAATCATATGCCCGCTTTGTAAAGCTATTTCAAATGCAATTATTCCTGTGCTTGGTAACCCGGCATTAGCTCACGGCATTCATCAGCCGCAGCCTTTTAATGAATGGTTTGCCAATTTAACCCAAGCCAAAGATAACGCGTTAAGTGATATACCCGAAAATTACCGCAATACCCCAGAATCCTGTGTACCTCTTGATGCTTTGAATATCAATCCTTTTGGAGACGAAATTCCTTCACCTCTAAATGAACCTTTAACTGCCAATCCCCAATCTGGCCCAGTCGCTGCTATTTTAGCTAGACGCAGACAGCATGTCCTAGGCACTTCCAGAATACGAAATATGATTTCACAGTTTTTGCAGGATCTGATTCCACCAAACTCAATAGCCATTGCGGAAGAGACCCTTACTAAATATCTGGATCAACCAAAAGGCTTTTTGAGCGAAAAATACGGTCGCACCACCAACGCAGTCCTCCCTGGTTATGTTCGCCTCTTAGACTCTGCTAGAATATGCTATGCCCAGCAATCATTATATGACCCAGGACCCCTCCAATCACAAGAATATGCTCATTCTCTGAATCCAGTTGATTCTTTAGTCCATTGTCTGGCTTACACCATTACAAGCGTTGAAAAGATGGATCGCTCAGAAAAGCCCTCCTTAGACACTCCTGATTCGTTTTTAGACAGAATCCCCTATTTATCATTACAAGGCCATCAATTAATGTGGAACTGTTTGATATCCATGGCTGGATTAGCGGGCCTTCCATTCCAGCACGCTAGCATCGGTCGTGCATGTAAGATATTGAATCAGATGCAAGGAAAGGAAGCCAATCAATGGATTTTAACCCAGAATCCTTTTGTTATTCTCGTAGAAATGGCATTACTACCCCTTCCTTATTTTAATGTGAGCACTTTGCCTATGTTCCAACTGACCTTGATGCTTGAAATGGTCAAAATCATCATTGGATCATTAATTTCAACCTTCCAAACATGTCAATACATCGCATCTGGACACACTCCAATTTTAAATACACCGTTGTTCTCATTACCCGAGCCTCCTACTGCATTCTCCAAGTTAGTTGAAATGATTGCATTGCAAGGAATTCTATTCTCGAATTTCCAGTTCAATTCAATTCTGGAGCTCTGCAGCTATTCCGATCTATATCGCTTTATTTACAATTATCTCGTTATCTTTATGAGAAAGGCGCTTTTACTGTCCCATTCAATGCAGATTTCCATGGATTACCATGAACCTCTGTATGATGAATTAGACGATCTATTAATCAAGCTTCAACTACCAAAGATCCACGATCTATTGCAGCACATCGTTGAAGATGAAGCCATTTGCAAATTAATTCTTAGTTGGTGTTTGCCATTAGATCAAATTACCGATACACACTTGCAGCAGCTCAATGCCGAATATCCCTTTGTTTATCATATTCACTCATTACCTCCACGATTAGACGATTTATTTGAAATCACTCGCTCTTATATTTGCCCCAACTGTGATTTTATTCCTACAAGCCCCGCTATTTGTTTATTTTGTGGAGAAATCCTTTGTTTCAAATCTTTCTGTTGCCAAAAAGGATCTTATGGAGAGTGCAATTTGCATATGAGGAAGTAAGTATACATAATTTATTATATTATACGATCTAATTCATTGTTATCTTTAGGTGTGGTGGTACTGTTGGATTAGTTTTTATTATCAAATACAATTATCTCTTAGCACAATATAATGACAACGGATCATTTTATTTAACACCATATCTGGATAAGCATGGTGAGCTTGACGAGTGTCTCAAGTATGTTTCATTTAATATAATCATATATCAAATACTAATCATTATTATTATCGATAGATATGGTAGATTGCAATATCTTAATGAAGCTAGATTTAAAGCACTTGGTAAAATGGTATTCACTCATCAAATCCCTCAATATGTCTGTAGAAAATTAGAAAAATCTATTGATCATGGTGGGTGGGAAGCTTTATAATATTAATTGATAATTACTATCAAATATTATAACATGATGAATCTAAACATTAATCTCTTATATTACACTTGCACATACAGATTCTTTTATAAAATTTAACTTATACGAATTCTAATTATTACTTTCACATTCCTATAATTTTTGAAAGCATAATAATGAATAACAATTACCATGAGATATTTTATGTTATGTAAATATACTTTATCAAATATTCTCATCCTTATATGCTAAATATAATATTTGATTATTGAAAAAAGATGAACATCTAAATTTTGCTTAATTAAAGCAACTTAAGATACAATTAAGTTATTGTATTTCAAATATATTAAACATATTAAAATAAAAATGTCATTATAATATAATATATAATATCTAGTCAACTATGAATAATATATATTTAACACTTAATTTGAAAAGCTGAAATTATATATCTGAGATTTTCAACTGGTATTAAACTCTTGTATTAAAATATAGTTATCAATTTAGCACCAATATATCTGAAATATAATATCAGCTATTGCTCATATGATAAATATATTTATTAAAGTTAATAAATTCAATGAAATCGATAAGTATAGCTCAGGTGAATTATAAGAATAAAAAAGAGATGAATATAATAATATTCATTTAATTAATCAATCTAATAAAATATTAGACTCCTTTCTGTCTTGATTAAATAAAAAACCAGTTTGTGTATTTGAAATAATAATGAATTATACCATATTAAGAATTCCCTTATAATTCATAGAGTCCAATTATATTCAATTCTAATTAATTTTCTCTCAAAATAATATAATAAATGTTTTTTACTTTTGCTGATAAGTGAAATATTTCTCTCATTATTTGAGAAATTTTGCTTCACATTGCTCCGACTTTGACAAGGTAGACGGAAGTTTACGGGTAATTCAAATGGATAGGAATATTAAAAAGGTACTCGATAGGTTTATTACTACTTTGATTGGTAGAAAAGGATAAAAATAATTTTTAGCCAGGTTCAGGGCAAAATCCCATAATTGGTAATGTAAAGTGAGTTGAGTTGACCCGACATTACATAAATCCTTGATGTCACTCATAATGCGATTCAAGTATTCAGAAATCTGATTAATTCAAATCATCAATACATATCTTTCCTATGTTAAGTCTCACTCGTACTGCTCTCCGTCAAGGAACAAACTGGGCTGCCATTCCCTCTAAAGCTCTCTCCACTTGGGCTCAAGTCCCTCAGGGACCTCCTGATGCCATTTTAGGTATTACTGAAGCTTACAAGGCTGATACTCACCCCAAGAAAATGAACTTGGGTGTTGGTGCCTACAGAGATGATCAAGGTAAGCCTTTTGTTTTGGACTGTGTTAGACAAGCCGAAAGAACTCTTTTGGATCAATCTTTGGATAAAGAATATTTGGGAATTACTGGTTTAGCCTCCTTCGTCAAATCGGCTAAGGAATTAGCCTATGGCGCTGATTCTGCTGCTGTTAAAGACAACCTCATTGCTGCTACTCAATCTATTTCAGGTACTGGTGCCCTTCGTATTGGTGGTGAGTTCCTTCGTAGATTCTATCCTTATGCTAAAAAGATTTACCTTCCCACTCCTTCTTGGGGTAACCACACTCCTATCTTCAAGGATTCTGGTTTAGAAGTTGGCACTTATCGCTACTTTAATAAGGAGACCAATGGCCTTGATTTACAAGGTATGCTCGAAGACTTAAAGAATCTCCCTGAAAACTCCATTGTTTTACTTCATGCTTGTGCCCACAACCCCACTGGTGTTGATCCTACTCAAGCTGAATGGAAGCAAATTTCTGAAGTCATCAAGCAAAAGGGCCACTTCTGCTTCTTCGATATGGCTTACCAAGGTTTCGCTTCCGGTGACATCACTAAGGACGCTTATGCTCTCCGTTACTTCGTTGAACAAGGCCACTCCATTGCCTTATCCCAATCTTTCGCCAAAAACATGGGTATGTATGGTGAACGTATTGGTCAATTCTCTATCCTTTGTAAGGATGCCAAGGAAAAGGCTGCTGTTGAAAGTCAAATCAAGATCATTGTCCGCCCTCTCTACTCCAATCCTCCTTTGAATGGTGCCCGCATTGTCAGCCATGTCCTTAATACTCCTCAATTATACGACTTGTGGTTGAAGGAAGTCAAATTAATGGCCGATCGCATCATTACTATGAGAACCGACTTAAAAGGACATTTGACTCGTTTGGGTTCCGTCCACAACTGGGACCATATCACCAACCAAATTGGTATGTTCTGTTACTCAGGATTGAAGCCTGATCAAGTTGAAAAATTAATGAAGGACCACCATATTTATTTGACCAAGGATGGTCGTATTTCTATGGCTGGTGTCTCAAGTCACAATGTTGAGTATTTGGCTGAAGCCATTCACCAAGTCTCTAAATAATAGGTTTCCATATTTGTATTCATGCTATTTTTACTAAATATAATATACTATACTTACTAATAAACGACTGTTAAAATTAGAGTTTAAAATATTATTTGAATTTGATTTTATTCGATAATAAGAATAATATAGTCATATGACGCATCATATAATTCGACATTTGATTATATATCCAGTATATTAGTTTTTTCATATGTCAAGTTACCCCGCTATTATTTTAATATTTTTACATGATATATCCGTTTATACATATGATCATATGAAATATTATTATAATTTCGCTCCAAAAAATATTATTTCAGATAATATAGACTCCATCAGATATTTCAATTGAGTATATCTTCAACTATGTTTTTATACTTCTTGTTTTAAAACAAATTTAATCTTATCTAATTATGAAGTTTTAGTGCATTGCTTACAAAAATAATATTCATTATCATATTCGATTCAACTCATAATCATCACTTTTTGGATTTTCAAGGTGCACTAATATTTATCTAATATATGATAAATAATATTGTCATGAGTCAGGTGACTCCCTTCCACCTAAGTATTCTTACATCAACCTGATGTTAAAGCCATTTCTTTCTCAAATATTAGATGCTTCCGCTCTATCTTTTAACTGATCGATGATGTAAGTCACCGAAGAATCTCATAAATCACCTTATTCAATTCACTATATAAATCCAGAATTATAACTATGCTCGAAAAGACGAGCTCGATCTGGGTCATCTCAGTAATTTGACATAAACCAATAAACTCCTATCTCCCTAACACCTACCTGGAATTCTTCAGATTTCTCTCATTTATCTAAACAAATCTAGGTACGTCTTTCCCAAGACGTGTTAATATACTATTAAATTATATTAAATCAGGCCATATTATTCAATTATAATTATTGGAAGCTAACTATTCAGTATTCAATAATTTAATGAAATTCCTCTAAATCTATATTCATTTCATTAATTACATTAATAGTAAATAGAGGAATGGAAATATGAAAAGACTTAATTTTAAATTTTAGAAATAATGAGGTAGATTAAATAGGTTAAAATGGCATTTACATTATTATATCAGCTTTCAAAATAAGATCATTGGAAATATTGTAAATAAAGGCAATACAATCAAGTCATAAAATTCAAATAATAAGATTGAATAGATATAAATATGCTGCTTGGGTTAATCAAGAATTGAATGAAATATAATAGGATTATTAAAATAATTGAAATAAAGAAAAATATATCTTATAATAAATAGTCATTCATTAAATTAATATATTAGAAAGTGATAAATTGAACTTGCAAACATTTGTTCCATAATTAAAACCAATTTATCATCATTTTTATTGGTGCAAAACAAATATATTTATAAATTAGTATAAATGTATTATATTTATTACTTTTTATTTAAATATGTATAAAATTATTCAAAACAATAGATATTAAATAAGTTATAAATCATTATTAAAAAGAACGAAAATATGTGTTAATATTAAATTTATATATTAAATTTTAATAAATTGAATTATTAATAAAAAAATGATATAATGATAAAATTTTACAAATAGATTAAATAAAATTACTAATATATAAAGTATAGGAATTAATACTCCTTTATAATTAATAACACTTTGCTATATTTTTCATAAGTTTTTAATATTTAAAAAATAGTTTTTTATTAAAAACTAAAATTAAATATATCCTAAATTAAATTAATTTATTTATATAAATTTCTATTCTTATATGTATATATTTTAAATATCTAAAATTTTTATAAATAAATAAGTTATAATTTAATAATTATATTAAATATGATAACTTTTTTTAAATTTTTAAATATTAAATATTTTTTAAAATTTTATTTTAATAATTTATTTTGATATAAAATATTATATATAAAAGAATTTAAGATTTATTAATTAAATTATTTATTTTAGAAACCTCTATTTTTAGCTATAATTTGATAAAGTATATTTAACTATAATCACTTTAATTTCTTATAAGTTTTTGTCAAATTATAAGGTATTTATTTAATATTTTATTAATTAACCTAAGTTTAAATATTATTATATAGAATTTATTAATATAATGAATGTTTAACTAGATAATTTGCTAATTAAAAAATATTTTTCAATATATTTTTTGATATTATTAATAGGTAAAAAAGTTATAGTAGAAATATATATTTTAAATTTAAATAAATTTAAAATAATATGTTTTTCAATTTTAAAGTAATAAATTTAATAATAAATGGTAGTTTTAAATAAAATACTATTTTTATAAGCTATTTACAAATTTTGAATGATTTTAAAGGGTTTATGGTTGAGTTTTAATAATATTAAATTATAAACTTTGGGTAATCTTTAATTAATTTTAATAAAATTAAATTTGACCTTAAATTTGTAATTAAAAATATAATAAAAAATAATAATGAATAATATACAGTTTAAAAATATTAATTCTCTTATATATTATATATATAATTAATTTTTCAAAACTAAAAATAAGTTTGAAAAATCAGAAATTAAAATATTTGCCATTTCTTTTTTCTGAACTAATAATAAATTATTGTTTATTTCCAAGTTCTTCATCAGTAAACATTTTAGGCAATTGTAAACCAACTCTTTTAGCTGTAGCTTCGATTTTTTCTTCTTCAGGAATAGCTGAAGCATAAGCTTCTAAAAGTTCCTATAAATATTGTTAACTATCAGAACGTTAAAATATAAAGTATATATTACTTGGTGCTTCCTTGTAGATTGTAAAAAGAGTAAGATAGCTTCACCTTGTTGGATTAATTTTTTGTCTGAGGTATCGTTTTCAAGTTTTTGAAAATGCTGGGTTAAAAAAGGTACAGCCACAGATTGAGGATTATAGGCAGTAAACTAAAATAATTATAATGAATAAATAATCAACTTCAAAAAACAGTAATACGTAATATTTGTGTATAAAAAGAATTTTCAATTAAATGTTTGAATATCAATAAATACCTGATGTGTAGCTTGATCAATGATTTTTTTAAAAAGGTTTTGAGTAATTTGTTTAGTAACCATTTGAAGTATTTGATATTTTATTTAAATTATAATCAGTTTTATTATAAACCCATTTCGAATGAGGTTAATTTATACCTTTCAGTAACATGTATAATTTTATGGGAATTTTTAATTACACTGATAATCCTATGATTTGAATATTATTGACTTTTATAAATTAATTATTTGAAATTACTAATAAAGGTTAATTTTATTATTATATAATCTTTGATTTAATTAACATTAAAATAGTTCAAAATACATTTATTTTTATTAAAATCTTATATATCTTTTAAACAAAATAATATTTCCATTCACTCAAAATAAAAATTTGAATATTATAATCATTTATATAAAATACTTTAATTAGTATTTGATTATAAATATATTTTATATAATATTAGATTATATTTATCTGCTTTATGATTGAATTAATATAATAAAAATTTTATAATATTTAATATAAAATCAATGGTGAAAATAATTATTAATACAATATTATCAATAAAATATAATTTCAAATTGGTTTAATTGGTGATAAATCTCTAATATTTATATAACTAGATTAAAATAAATGAATATGAAAATATAATTTGTTATAATTATAAAATTCAAGTACTTCTGTATTATATAATATTTGAGGATATACACAAGTTAACATATTGCAATATATGTTCAAAATTATCACTAGATTAAAAACAAAAGGTATACTATATATATTGGTAGTGAATTTTTATCAATCAACTATAAAATATTCAATGTGAGTTGATTATCATGTCAATAATATATATATTGAAATGAAAGTGAAAGTAGACCATATTAAATGATATCATAATTTGAAATAATGAAATAAATATAAATGGATATTACACCATAGATATTGAAAGTGATTTCTAGAATAAATAATAATAGCTTAATGTGAGAATATAGAGTAATAATAATTCAAAACTTGAATAAAATACGGTGAACAGAAAAATCATATTAATATAGGGGCTATCTATAATGTTAGATTGAATATTGAAATCAATAGATTTAGACAATTCAATTATAGTTTAGCGACGCTTATATGAACGATCACTTAATTCTTCAACTTGTCTTTTCCTACTGTTTTGAGTTACTTATTAGGGTACATAGAAATTAGACAAGTAAATTACCTTTCTCTTGTGGTCAATCCTTCTGGACTATCTCTTCGACGATTGGAACGATCACCTTCAAAATCTCTGCCCCTTCCACCTCTTCCTCTATCTGAGCGAGTATTTACGCTGCGGTCTCTTTCACGCTCTCTTTCCCTATGACTGTGGTTGTCTCGATCCCTATCTCTGTCTCTGTGGCTATCTCTATCACGTGCCCGATCTCGGTTCCCATCCCAATTCCTATCACGACTGTCTCTACCATCTCTGCTGTCTCGATTGGATAGTCTCGTATCCCGAGAGCCGCCAGGAGAATTTGGCTTATTGGAATCACGATTGCTGGGTCGAGGATGGTTTGGAGGGCGCATTGGAGATCGATCGCTGTCTTTTGGATCTCGGCCTGAAATACAAATTCATGAGAAATCTATTTTAGCTATAAGCAACATGATATTACCATTATTGGAGCCAAGTTTATTTAGTTGGGAGCTATGGTTAGGATCAAAGGGCGGCCGATTGGGAGGTAAGAATATTGGTGGTCTCACTCCCTATTGTCTATGTTAAATATTAAGTCAAAATATCATATATATGAAACTTACTGGAGGGAGCATTGGCATAGGCGGGAATGGGGGGGCACCAGGTGGAGGAATAAATGGCATACTATAAAAAACAACATTATTATTATACAAAATATTGTAAATTATGCTAATCATTACGATGGATCTATTGGGCCTTTATGAAATGGAATATCCATAGAATTAAGAAGAGGAATGCCTGAGTGAGATTCTGTTAAAAACTCTAGTGATTTATATTCATAATGCTTACCATTTGGCTGATCAACATGATTGACTCCTTTGTTCTTCTTTAAATCCTCTCTCATAGATTTTTGTTTGTTACAGTAAGCCCTCCAGGTGACCTCATTAAAGCCATAATTAAAATAATCGGTGATGTCAGCACCAGGTTTCCTCCAGGGCTGCTCTTCTAATCCATCGAGATCTACATCTAGAATACTTTCTCCATTTAATGTACCAGTGATATTAATATCGATGGCAGGCGCTTTAGTTGTTTCTGATAATTTATCATTTAGCTATGTAATAGTTGAGAAATTCAATATAAAATACCAGCATCTGAAGTTTGAGTTTGTTCAGGCTTCAAATTAACAAGTGCTTCTCTAAAGCCGAAATGTAAGTAATTATTTTTGGATACAAAAGCAATGGTTACTCTTCTTTAGGTTTATCCCCATCTTGGTTGACATCTAAAACAAATTCAATATCATCATCGCTTTCTTCGTCTTCGTCGTCGTTTTCCTCTTCTCCACCAGATTCTTCAGATTCTTCTTTGCTATTTTGATCGGTTTGTTTATCTGCGTCTTGCTCAAGCTGAGATTCCTTTATATTTTCTTCTTGAACTTTATTTGAATCTTGTATATGAGGTTCAGAAGAATCAGTGGCTTCAATAGGCTGTTGATTATTTTCACTAATAGACTCAGTATCCTTTGATTCAGTTTGGGTTACAGCAGATTCTTCTCCATACAAATATAAATCTTCATCGTCCATATCCATTTTTACTGATTAGATCTATTATTATATATTACAATATAAAGTTGAAATTAAATGATTTGAATTCAAGTTAATCAATGAATTGTCCCATTCACATAAATTTATGTTATTTTTTAATATCATAAAATTATGGGTTGTTAATATTGAGAAAGATTTAATATTTATCGGATTTTTTTTAAAGCGATTGTATTAGCCTATATGGAAATCATTAGTATGCGAATATTTTACTTGAATTTTGATATATTCATTAATAAACATTTGATTTTTGATATTTAAACTGCATCTCATATAATGAAAGACCTCGATTTTGCAATGTTGACAATTATGGGTCAATTAAATTTAAGTTGGTTAAAACGATATATGTAGTTTTGTTAATATCAATTTCATATAATACAACTTTCACTTATTGTATCTATTATTAAGTCTGACAATTTTATATTTCATTAGTTTAATTATTCATATGATAAAATTCAGCACAATATTTGTAAAATTATATTCATTCTTGAAATACAATAGAAAAGCAAAGTTGTTGAGAATAGTTGACTTTCAGATAAATTATTAACAGTAATTAATAGATTTTGAAATTATAGTGTTTAATTTCATTTTTAATATTCCTATGAATTACTTTTTGATAAATATATCTGGGTACAAATAAATCTGTAACAGCTAAGAATCCAATGGCATATTCAAATTTTACTTGTCATTACTAATGTTCATTTATAAGGTAAATTTTTATTAACTTTGACTCAATAACTTGTTGTAATATAGCCTTTGATAATATATTGTATTTATTTATATATAGTCAAATGTTTTTCTATTCAATATAATTTTACTACAACAGATAGTAATTGATTTTAATTGAAATTGACAATTAATTGATAGAACTTCATTCACTAACTCATTATTGTCAAGAATATCATGTTGAATATTAAATTGAAAATAAAGCTAAAGAATTATATCTTGAAATATATACTTTTATGAAAACTATTAGAAATCTAATTATATATCATCCATTCCGAAAAAATCATTTTCAAAAATTAATCAGAAATATTGGTTTCTAATTATGTTAGAAAAACTAAATTAATTCTAAGTTTATTGACGTTATATAAATAGGTTGTATATTATTGATGTCTTATTGAATCAGTTACATTATTCTTAAATTCTCTAGAGATAAAATATTTAATTGACATTTTAATGGCAAATAATGAAATTTTATATGAATCATTAAAGATAAACTATCAATGATGTAATAGAACTACATAATCAAAATTTATTTTAGTACACAAATGAACTAGAGATATAATAAGATTTATTTGCTTTCTATGTGGTTAAATATTGTATGACATGTTGAGCATATTGAAATGCGGAGTTTGGTTATCTATTTAAGTCATTTTTTGTTAGTAAAGTTTAATGATTATACTCAGTCTAGTTGAATTAAATGAAATCAAAACATGGTCCATTAGTAAAAAATTTCCAAATTGGGCAAAATAATTTCTCAATAGTTTGTATTAATATATCTAAACATTTACACTTGATCTTGAGTATATCAAATATCAACTATTTTTGATTAATAACAAAATAAAATTATTAATACTTTAAATCAACAAACAATTTAAAAGAATCAATTTAGAATTAAAAGTGAAGATTAATTATATATCTCATTTATATAGCCTTGGATTTTAATGATGTATTGATTATTTACAAAACCAATACTATTAGCTAAAAAAAGTTAATAGAATTAATAATGAAAACAGTGGCCAAATTTAAAAATGTATTATGAGAAAATTAGTTCGAAATTTTATTGAGGATTACTATATTTGTATAAGGAGTTCATGAGCCCCAATTCCACCGAATACACTTTGATACCCTACTCCTTCAATCCACTAATACTATATATTAACATCACATATCCTTTTCAACTTATACTTTAATTCTAATACCCTAGACCCAAACACTATGAAAATCTTAATGATTAGCGCTTTGTGCTGTATTATTTTTGCTCAAAATAATCACCAAGAATGGATCAACAAAGCAAATGGAATCTTAGATCAGCTTAACAGTGTAAACCCTGGATTGGCGAATCAAGTTACCAGTATTGCTCAAAGTGTAGCAAATAACCAACCTCAAGCATCTGGAATTGTTAGTTCTATCATTGCTTCAGCTTCACCACATCCTACACATAATTCACAAGCATCTCAGAACTCAAATTCCGCTTCAAGCTCTAGTAAATTAAGTGGATCAAATAATTCATCTTCGAAATCAAGCACATCAAATCCTTTGCTAGATTCATCTATTATGAATACATTTGTTGCTCTGACCTCTATGAATATGATTTTTTACCTTTTATATTAAGATGGTTAATATTATAATTATTTTTAATATTAATCATTTTAAATAGTAAATAATTGACAGTTTAATAAATATACACTGACATTAATAGTTCAAAATATACTAACATTTAAATGTATTATCTCATTTTTAAATTAAGATAATTCGGATAGCTGAAATTGCTATTATATATAATAATAATTCCTGGATAATGAAAATTTAAATGAAATTTGACCAGTATTTTAGGTTAAATATGGTAGAAAGATTACATAAAATATAAGTTATAGTTTATTAGCATATATATGGTATTAGAGAAATTTTTGAAATTTCAGCTATTTTAACCACCATTTCATTAAACGGACCCACGGATAATTCTTAAATAATTTGGGTCGTATCCTTATTCCAGTATTTAACGTGGCTATTGATAAAATAAAGATAACCAACTCTATATTCTGACTTAGTGCAATGTTTAGCCTTTGCTTGATAGAATAAAGAACGTGGGGCAATAGATTGAATCCCCAATCCCTTCTTTCAGATCTCACTTCAGTTCTCCATCCGAGTAGACCGAAGCAGTATCCTAGGAGGGGAGCGAAAGGGCCATCGCGAACATTTGGATGGAGTTGGAGAATGGATCCTATTCGACTTCGCCAAAAACATAGACCATATGTGAACAAAGAGACCAGGAGTGCAACTATGGCAGATTTTTTAACCGCTTGGGCAATAATAAATACAAAGTAGGGGAGTTTGAGATTTTTATAAATATAGTGTTGTTTGACATTAGTAATGGAACTAACAGGATATCGACCTTCAACTTCATCATCTTCCTTTTCAATTTCCAATGGGTGGTGAGTGTTATTAAAGTTGAACTGCTCTTCGTCCTCGCTAGGATCGAAGTAGACACCATAGTGCCCACTTAGTATTCTAACATTTGAGTCATAATTGAATTTGGCATTGGATAGCAATGTGGAATGTTCAAACTGACTGAATCTATCCTCTGATAAACCTCTTTTTAACTTGAACAAGGATTTTGGAGAGCTAATTACAAGTGGAAAAAATGATGTGGTAAGAAAGATAGGGAGACATTTGAAAAATCGACTTATCAGCGATCTCCAGCAGAAATATTCACAAGTAATCGCTTTTCCATTGTGGATGGCCTGACAAGGAACTAATCCATTGACAGGATCTCCAAATGAATAAGGAAGTCCAACGCGAGTGTAATAGGTGCCTAAGAGACGGTTAAAAGTTTGATTTCTGAAATAGGAAATCTCACCTCTCCAAACACTTCGAAGAAATTCAATAACAGCTTCATCTATCTTCAACATCAATTGAATCAGATGACGTACTGAGGGTAATAAGAACTGAGGATAGCAAATCCATGTTGTCAACAATTCATAGCCACAAACTGCTGTAAATACAAAACTTCCATAGTTGTACAAAAGTCTAGCCAAACTAGTGAATTTATGAATAAGTAATCGACGATAAATCCATCCAGAAATTACATCCAAGCTTTGGGAAAATAACAAAATCTGGAGGAATTGATTAGGCAGTCCTATTAGTCCATAGGTGCCTAGTGCTCCCAATACACCTGACATCGATGCAATAGAGATATTGAGGTCCCTATATTTATTCACAGGGCCAAGTTGGAAAATATATCGAATTACTTTCAAAGGGACAGCAATATAGTTGATCACAGAACTTTCCTGCAATCCAAACAGAATCTTTTCCCAACTTAGCTGAAAGAGTTGAACCATTCCTAAACATCCACTCATATATTCAGCATAATGATTATCTTTATTAACGTGATTCTCTATCGCTTTAGTCAATTGATACTTTATATCTCTGAGAGTTTGATTTCTCATTACTCCTTTATGCTGTAGTTCATTTATTATGATCATATAAGCCTTAGGGATAAAAAAATAGATCGATAGTGATATATATACTTTAACAGGTGTCACAAAACAGCTTCTAACAATTATTTCGCTCCATCCCATTATATTAACCCCTTTAATGATATAAAATGAGCCTTCTGAGAAATCCGAGTCCTTTGCACTGTTGTAAGTTTCACTGAGGTCATTTACCTGGCACTCCTGTAAAGTAAGTTCTCTTATTTGAGTAAGAGAGTTGGAACTAGTATCTTCTAAAGGATCCAGCTTTGGCTCAAATGAAGGCTTGGGCGTTGATGTATTATATTGTTGATTGAAATAATCCTGTATACCCATTATATTAGATAGATTATCATCATTCCAAGGGTTCTCTATTTGAGAAGTCGCCGGAGTATATATATGAGGATTAATCGTTTGACTGTTAGTATCACTATTTTGTTCTTCATTTTGCTGGGTATCCTCTTTGTTTGAGTTGCTCATTTTAACAATAGTTAAAAAGATAGAAGTGGCTTTAAAAAAGATGATATGTTAATTTAATCCAGCAAGTAGAGTATATTGTATAAATAATGATGTAATCAATATTTATGATGGCTTAAGAGTGACGAATTCCTTAATTATATTACTATATACCTGAAACAAGTTTATTTCAATATTACCCTTTACTTATTATATGCTATTGTTATATTCATTTTATGGGTTCTGATTACATTCCTTATCTATATTTAGATTTAAAACCAGTCACTTATCTTTAATAATTTTACAATATGTTTAGTTATAGTAAATATTATTATCACGGTAATTTCAGTATTATAATTTAACTAATACTTTTAATATTTTATATAATCTTAATTACATATGGTCAGAGTTATATCGTTTATAAATGTTTTATCACATAATTGATAATATTAATTTATTTGTGATTTAATTTTTTTAGGAGAAATATTAAACTCATCTCACTTACAATTAATCTTGTCCAAAGTTGATCTAATCTGAACACGTTTGTCCAAGTCCTGCATGGAGTCCAGAGATCCCAAAGAGGTAGGCCCTAACACCAATTCTGGAAGACTGACTTGATTGATAGTTAGATGGCGTATTAGCATATTTTCAACAGCATTGATGCCATAATCTATATTTTTATGATATTCAGGACACTTGAAAATCTTGCTTGATCCAGGTTAAATGTGCAAATAAATATCCACAATTACTACGAGTTTTGCTTGTGTAATGCTCATCACAAATGATTAACTTTCACCAAAGATATTCTCTTGTTTTATTGAATAATCAATGATTAAATCTATAATGAGATCATTTTAACATTGTTTTTACATTTTTATTCTCAATATGATTTTTAATTTTTTTTATCATCCTTTAATTTTAAATTCAAGATTCAAGATAAAGTGATATTAATCAATAATCTATTAGGTAAGTTTATTGTGTATCTTATTTACAAGGTTTTAAATTATAACTTTTATTCTTTTAACTGTTGTTTTCATCTTATTTAATATTTTAGAACAGATTTTCTTTGATATTATTATTTATAATATATTTTAAGTAACATAAAAATGATAAATTCTCTTAATATATTTATTTGATTAACAGGCTGAAATAAGTAAGTTTTTGTAAAAGTTTACATACTGAAGTTAAAGGTTAGAATTTCTTTAATTTTAATTTATCATTTTTAATTTCTAATAGTAATAGAATTCAATAATAACATTATAGTTGTAAAACCAATAAAAATATTTTTATTATTCAAAATTGATAAAAGTATTAGTTAATATTAATAAACTTACCTTGATATCATAATAACTAGTAATAATATCAATAATTAAAATTAAATCAATATTTTAGATGTTTTAACTAAATTTTACATAGCATATTTTATAATATGGTAATTATTTAAACTTGATATATATATATATATATATGTTTAATATGAAATTTATTAAATAATAAAATTCAAAAATATAAAAAATTTATAAAATATAATGGAATTAAATGATTCAATGATTATATTATAATAAAAATCAAATATATTATAATTTATTAATATTAAATTATTTAATTAAACCCTAACTTAATATATTTTAAAAGGAAAAACATAATCATAATTATATATATAATAAATAATAATAGTATTATTATATTTAATAATATATTTATAATTTAAAAATTATTATAAAATAATATCCAAGGATCTATATTATAAATGATAATTTATCTAGGTCTTAGTTTAATATTAATAAATATACTTAATATCAATAGAGATATTAAGGATAATTAATTTTTTATTTAATCATTTATTTATAAAATCTTATTTTTAATAAATAATCATATTATATTAATAAAATAAA